>JABUOV010000553.1:2500-20000 GCA_025617405.1 Perca schrenkii
ATGAAGCTCATTGAGAGAACACCAAGGGTTTGCAGAGTTATCAAAAAAAGCAAAGGGTGGCTACTTTGAAGAATCTAAAATATAAGACATGTTTTCACTTATTTCACACTTTTTTGGTAAGTACATAATTCCATATGTGTTCATTCATAGTTTTGATGCCTTCAGTGAGAATCTACAATGAAAATAGTCATGAAAATAAAAAGGAAACACATTGAATGAGAAGGTGTGTTCAAACTTATGGCCTGTACTGTATATATTTATATTATAGAGTTATATAATAAATAAATAGCCCAACGTCCTAACACAAAATCTAATAATAATAATAATAAATAATAATAATAATAAATAATAATAAATAAATAAATAAATAAATAAATAAATAAACAAATAATAATAAAAATAATGTATACTTAATTAATCCCGCCTAGTCATGAAAATAAAGAAACACATTGAATGAACAGGTGTGTCCAAACGTTTGGCCTGTACTGTATATATATATATATATATATATATATATATATATATATATATATATATATATATATATATATATATATATATATATATATATGTAAGGGATAATGTAGAGCGAGGCGGTTGTTTCGCGTCGGGGTCTTGAATCAGCCTGAAGGGGTTGTATTCGCTATAACAACCGCCTCGCTCTACATTATCCCGCTTATTACATGGCTACTTACCAAATAAATCAATAATTTGACTAATAACTTGACAAAATATTGATTTAAATGGGAGTTTATTGATTTAAATACGATTGTATTGCTTCCACTAGAGAAAATAGTCCGTTCCGTCTCTACGGTTGGAATCTTGCGTCCATAGCAACGTAAAAACTCTGTAATGCAACCTTATATATTATATATATGTCAATGAATGGACAAATGACCCAGCTGCTGTTTTAATCACTGCAGGAATTGACCCAACATTAGCTGAAGCGTTGTAGTGAGCTAGCGGGCTAACTAGCGGGCTAGCTAGCGGGCTAACGGCTGCTCTAATTTACATTAAACTGAACATTTATGTTGACGGTGAAGTGAGACACGGTGAATGGCTTCTTTGGGAATATTTATGTGTACGTTTATGTCCTCATTCATCTCGTTTCCTTTTTGCAGAGCCGCTGCATGTTGACACACCTAAACAAGTTGCAATGTAAGCTAGCTAACTAATTAGCGTTGTTGTCCCTACGGCTGTTACTGCGTAGCTAGCGATCATAGACGGTATAGAAAGATGCTAGCGATAGACGCTCATCAGATCTGCTGTCATTGCTTGAACTGGAGGACAGAAGTTGCTCCACGTTTCCCCACTTTTTGCCACAGCTGATAGGCTAAATTATCCGGACTTCTTTCAGCGGATTGATTGATAGCTGTCCTCCAGAGTGAACAGAACTGCGTCCATGGCAACGCTCTGCTTTTGCATGGCAACGATGTGTTATCCTTAGCAACGGTCTGTTATCAAGAAAATAACAGACCGCATTCTACATTAGAATTCAAGCAAGCCATGTAATAAATATTTATATTATAGAGTTATGTAATAAATAAATAGCCCAACGTCCTAACACAAAATATAATAATAATAAATAATAATAATAAATAATAAATAAATAAATAAATAAATAAATAAATAAATAAATAAATAAATAAATAAATAAATAATGTATACTTAATTAATCCCGCCTAGTCATGAAAATAAAGAAACACATTGAATGAGAAGGTGTGTCCTAACCTATGGCCTGTACTGTATGTATACTGTATATATGATGCTGTATGATGATTAAAGCTCACTTCCTTACTATCTTTTTACCCAGGTGTTGGGTTAGCCACAAGTTGATTGTATGACTGTGTGTTTTAATGTGATTTATATATGATATATGATGCTGTATGATGATTAAACCTCTCTTCCTCCTCCTCCTGCCAGTGAACGGTGTCGGAGACGTCTGTGAGAACGACTTTGACAACGACGCGGTGATGGATCTGGTGGACGCGTGTCCGGAGAGCGCCGAGGTCACCCTGACGGACTTCAGGGCCTATCAGACGGTGATCCTGGACCCGGAGGGAGACGCCCAGATAGACCCAACCTGGGTGGTTCTGAACCAGGTGGGTTCTCCTCGAAAAAACCTCTGAGGGCGTTTTCACACCGACAGCCCTTTTAGTTTTCGCGGTTCCTTTAGGGAAGGTGAGAACGTGGCAATCGGAGTCTGGTGCGCACCAAAAGGTGGTCTCGGTTAGGGCTGGGCGATATATATCGATATCGTGATATGAGACTAGATATCGTCTTAGATTTTGGATATCGTAATATCGTGATATGACATAAGTGTCTTTTCCCTGGTTTTAAAGGCTGCATTACAGTAAAGTGATGTACTTTTCTGAACTTATCAGACTGTTGCTATTGTTGCAACAGCTATTGCTTGCTCTTGAGGGAATTACTGTAATTGTTGGGTCTTTGTAAATTATAGAGTGTGGTCTAGACCTACTCTATCTGGAAAGTGTCTCGAGATAACTCTGTTATGATTTGATACTATAAATATAATTGAATTGAAAATTTGAATTGAATTGAAATTGAATTGAATTGTTGTAACTGTTCTATTATTCACCTTTACCCACTTAGTCATTATATCCACATTACTGGTGATTATTTATCTAAAATCTAAGTGTTGAAGATATTTTGTTAAAGCACCAACTGTCAACTCTAGAATATATCGCTGCAATATCGATATCGAGGTATTTGGTCAAGAATATCGCGATGTCTGATTTTCTCCATATCGCCCAGCCCTACCAACGACATATATACAATATTTGCTGATGTCTTAATGTCAACGTAGGGCTGGGCGATATATCGATATAAAAAATATATCGATATATTTCTAAATGAGATATGGAATTAGACCATATCGCATATATGAATATAGTTCAAATTTGATCCTTATTTAAATGTGCACCTTATGGAGCTTTGATTAAAAAAAAAAAAAAGGTACTCCTGTTGTTATACAGTATTTATGTTTACATTATATTGTTATTTGAACAGCTGAGCATTGAACCAGGTGAAGAAACCTGTTGATTATTTATTCATTTTGATTTTGCAACTGTTCACTGAAATAGCCAGTTTCTATGAAACTACATGTGACATGTCATATTTGGCTTTGACTTTGACTGAACTGCTCTCACTTTGCGGAAGAAAATATCGGGATATATATCATATATCGATATTCAGCCAAAATTTATCGGGATATGACTTTTGGTCCATATCGCCCAGCCCTAGTCTCGGTTAGCCTGGTGAGACCCTCCTGATCTGGTGAGCTCCAGTTCTCCTCCCAGATCAGTCTGGCATCTTGAGATTAGAGAACATATGGTTCGTTAGCCAAACGACCGACCAATCAGCGTTGGTTTTGAGGTGGTTTAGGTGGTGATAGACAGATGGTTTATCCAATCAACCAGGATTTTCAGACAGCGGTAGCCCTAATTCTGTTAGCTGCTCGCTAATGCTTTTTCCTCTTGGGTCCTTCTTTTGGAATATGGACCGGGAACCTGAAATGGGGCCTTTTATTCCTAAATTCTCGTTACACAAACGGCAAATCTCCTTTACCGACATGTTGCTAGCTTGCTGAGCTAACGAGCTATGCTTTGCCAGCAGCAGCAGGGTTAGCCTGGCTTGTGGTTGTATTTTCATACGCTTCGTTGATCTGATTGGTTGATTTGGCCCGTCTATCACCAACTATAGGTTGTGATAGACAGATGGTTTATCCAATCAGCTAACCAGGATTTTTGCCCCCTTCCCAAAAACTTTTTTTTGGTTTTTGGGAAGGGGGAAATTTGGCACCGAAAGATAAGTAATTTTTTGATACTCCATAGGATTGGATTTTTTTCGGTGCCATAAAAGGCACATAAAACGTTCGGTACCCAGACCTATAGCGAGACGCTTCTACAGTTATATTTCTAGTGATTAATCGGCGAAAAACACGTTTTATTTATCTGATTTAGGGCTTTTTTTTCTAACGCGGCTGGGCGCTCCCTCTCTCTCTTCAGTCACTCTCTAGATCGCTCCACCGTACGTGCTCGCGGGCGCATGTTGAGCCTCCGTTAACAGTTTGTAACAGAAATAAAATGGACTGTGGATCATTTCATTGTAGCTGACTTTACAAGCTGACTTCTCTATTGGCTGTTGAAACAGGAGACGTCTCTTACGTTGTAAAACCAGCCTCTGGAGACTCCACCAGCTGACTTCTCTATTGGCTGTAGAAACAGGAGAAGTCTCTTATGTCCTAAAACCAGCCTCAGGAGACTGGACCAGCTGACTTCTCTATTGGTTGTTGAAACAGGAGACGTCTCTTATGTTGTAAAACCAGCCTCTGGAGACTCCACGAGCTGACTTCTCTATTGGCTGTAGAAACAGGAGACGTCTCTTATGTCCTAAAACAGCCTCAGGAGACTGGACCAGCTGACTTCTCTATTGGTTGTTGAAACAGGAGACGTCTCTTATGTTGTAAAACCAGCCTCAGGAGACTGGACCAGCTGACTTCTCTATTGGCTGTAGAAACAGGAGACGTCTCTTACGGTCTAAAACCAGCCTCAGGAGACTGGACCAGCTGACTTCTCTATTGGTTGTTGAAACAGGAGACGTCTCTTATGTTGTAAAACCAGGCTCAGGAGACTGGACCAGCTGACTTCTCTATTGGCTGTAGAAACAGGAGACGTCTCTTAAGTTCAAAAACCAGCCTCTGGAGACTCCACCAGCTAGCTAGAGTCGAGTCGAGCTGAGACGGGCCAGTTCAGACCACATCTACGACGTTCTAAAAAGGTTTCTTCTCGTAGTGGATCTTTGGTCTGAACTGGACTCAACACGAAAACCTCGAGACAGATCAGTCCAGATAGATGTGGTAATTCATCAAAGTGAAACTGTCTGTTTGAGTGTGATCATCACTCCATGAACTACGTTGTGTTTTTTGTCTGCAGGGTATGGAGATCGTCCAGACGATGAACAGTGACCCCGGTCTGGCTGTGGGTACGTTGTGTCTTTATTAGGGCTGTCAAAATTAACGCGTTAATATTTGCGTTAATTTTTTAATATTTAACTCGTTAAAAAAAATTAACGAAATTAACGCAGCTGTGTTTGTTTACTTCATGTGGCGGCTGAGAAACGTAATACGTCTCCATAAGAGCAGGCGGCGCTACTCTAGGAGGGACTTTGAAGTAGGCCTACGGGCCAGTCAAGAGTTTAAACATGGACCAGTAAGATCCCAAAAGAGAAAAAAGATGATGTGTTAGAATCCAGAAATGAATGAGCACGGGCTATAAACGGGACCTAGTACTAGTTCCGACATGTTGTCTCGTCAGGAGAGATGCGCCACCGGTAAGCTGCTGTTTCGTCTGTGCTGCCGATATGTACGTGCGCGATTTGTTTGCTTGATAACTGTTACGTTGGTCACGCTGATAAAACCTTATTTGCAGTCTGATGTTTAACGCTGTCGACTCGATAGTATCCGTGACTATATTCCAGTAAATGTTTGAAATTGGTGCGTCTCACTGTCACACAAGCTACTTCCTGGTTGCGGTGCTGGATGGGAAATGTAGTCAATCGCTTTACATTGGTAATGGATTGCTGTGCACAGCGTCGCTATCTAAAACTACACTCACTGTTTTCACTTTAGGCCAACATACACCTTTGTGGTTTTGGGTTACTGGTTTAATGTGTAACATTGATATTGATATTGATGTGCATTTCTGTGTTTAGATATATGTGCTTTGCTTAGTCATTCAGATTAAACACTATGTATATTATAATATTTATGATATGAAGTACTGCCTAGATTGTAATTTATATTCTATATATATATATATATATATATATACATACATATATACATATATACATACATACATACATACATACATACATACATTTTTATATTATTCAGAATATGGTATATTAGGTATGTGGCTAATATTGGGGGGTGGTGACAAAAATCTGCTCTCAAGTCGGACAGTTTCTAGCCGTTTCAGCAGCCTTCAGCAGGACTAAATAAGCCAAATTGTTGCTGCTGTTGTTCTGAAAGATATTAAACATTCTGAACTTAGCAGAACCTTTCCTTGTTTGTTTTCTCTTCATATTTGCAAAGTTAAGTGATTTAGCATTTAAGTATCCATTACTACAAGCTTCTCAATTTAAAAACGCGATTAATCGCGATTAACTACAGCAAATTGTGCGATTAATTAGTTATTTTTTTTTAATCGATTGACAGCCCTAGTCTTTATTTAACCCTTGCGTTGTCCTCCCAACCACTACGCAACTTTTAGTTTTTTTCGGTAATATAAAAAAAACATTTTTGTCATTTTTGTCACTTTTTCTGAAGTTTTTGTGACTTTTTCAATGTTTTTGTGACTTTTTCTAAAAATTGTGGTCACTTTTTCTGACTTTTTTGTCACTTTTTCTGAAATTGTTGTCACTTTTTCTGACATTTTTGTCACTTTTTCTGAATTTTTTGAAACCTTTTCTGACGTTTTTGTCACCTTTTCTGACGTTTTTGTCACTTTTTGTGAAATCTTTGTCACTTTTTGTGAAATTTTTTGTCACTTTTTGTGAAATTTTTGTCACTTTTTCTGACGTTTTGTGAACTTTTTCTGAATTTTTTGTCACTTTTTGTGAAGTTTTTGTGACTTTTTCAATGTTTTTGTGACTTTTTCTAAAATTGTTGTCACTTTTTCTGACGTTTTTGTCACTTTTTGTGAAATTTTTTTCACTTTTTCAACGTTTTTGTCACTTTTTATGACATTTTTGTTACTTTTTCTAAATTTTTTGTCACCTTTTCTGACGTTTTTGTCACTTTTTGTGAAATTTGTCACCTTTTCTGACGTTTTTGTCACCTTTTCTGACGTTTTTCTGACTTTTTCAGTGTTTGTCACTTTTTCCACGTTTTTGTCACTTTTTCTGAAATTGTTGTCACTTTTTCTGACGTTTTTGTCACTTTTTCTGAAATTTTTGTCACTTTTTCTGACGTTTTTGTCACTTTCTGACATTTTTGTCACTTTTTCTGAATTTTTTGTCACTTTTTCTGAATTTTTTGTCACTTTTTCTGAAATCTCTGTCACTTTTTCTGACATTTTTGTCACTTTTTCTGAAGTTTTTGTGACTTTCTCAACGTTTTTGTCACTTTTTCAAAGTTTTTGTCACTTTTTCTGAAATGTTTTTCACTTTTTCAACGTTTTTGTCACTTTTTCTGAACTTTTTGTCACTTTTTCTGACGTTTGTGTCCCTTTTTTTAACGTTCATTTATCTTTTTTTCAAATGCTATGAAAATTTAATAAAAAATTTAATGAAAGTAGCGAACTGATACTAAGTAACTAGTAACTAAAGCTGTAACAGATGAATGTAGCGGAGTAACTAAAGTAACTAGTAACTAAAGCTGGAACAGATGAATGTAGCGGAGTAACTAAAGTAACTAGTAACTAAAGCTGTAACAGATGAATGTAGTGGAGTAACTAAAGTAACTAGTAACTAAAGCTGTAACAGATGAATGTAGAGGAGTAACTAAAGTAACTAGTAACTAAAGCTGGAACAGATGAATGTAGCGGAGTAACTAAAGTAACTAGTAACTAAAGCTGTAACAGATGAATGTAGTGGAGTAACTAAAGTAACTAGTAACTAAAGCTGGAACAGATGAATGTAGCGGAGTAACTAAAGTAACTAGTAACTAAAGCTGGAACAGATGAATGTAGCGGAGTAACTAAAGTAACTAGTAACTAAAGCTGTAACAGATGAATGTAGTGGAGTAACTAAAGTAACTAGTAACTAAAGCTGGAACAGATGAATGTAGCGGAGTAACTAAAGTAACTAGTAACTAAAGCTGTAACAGATGAATGTAGAGGAGTAACTAAAGTAACTAGTAACTAAAGCTGTAACAGATGAATGTAGCGGAGTAACTAAAGTAACTAGTAACTAAAGCTGGAACAGATGAATGTAGCGGAGTAACTAAAGTAACTAGTAACTAAAGCTGGAACAGATGAATGTAGAGGAGTAACTAAAGTAACCAGTAACTAAAGCTGTAACAGATGAATGTAGCGGAGTAACTAAAGTAACTAGTAACTAAAGCTGTAACAGATGAATGTAGTGGAGTAACTAAAGTAACTAGTAACTAAAGCTGGAACAGATGAATGTAGTGGAGTAACTAAAGTAACTAGTAACTAAAGCTGTAACAGATGAATGTAGTGGAGTAACTAAAGTAACTAGTAACTAAAGCTGGAACAGATGAATGTAGTGGAGTAACTAAAGTAACCAGTAACTAAAGCTGTAACAGATGAATGTAGCGGAGTAACTAAAGTAACTAGTAACTAAAGCTGTAACAGATGAATGTAGTGGAGTAACTAAAGTAACTATTAACTAAAGTAACTAGTAACTAAAGCTGTTCTCCGTGTGTGTGCAGGCTACACGGCGTTTAACGGCGTGGACTTTGAGGGAACGTTTCACGTGAACACGGTAACGGACGACGACTACGCGGGCTTCATCTTCGGCTACCAGGACTCGTCCAGCTTCTACGTGGTGATGTGGAAGCAGACGGAGCAGTCGTACTGGCAGTCACTGCCCTTCAGAGCCCTGGCCCAGCCAGCCCTGCAGCTCAAGGTACTCTACTCTACTCTACTCTACTATAGTCTACCCTACTATACTCTACTCTACCCTACTCTACTATAGTCTACTATACTCTACTCTACTCTACCCTACTCTACTATAGTCTACTCTACTATACTCTACTCTACCCTACTATAGTCTACTCTACTATACTCTACTCTACCCTACTCTACTCTACTCTACTATAGTCTACTCTACTATACTCTACTCTACCCTACTCTACTCTACTCTACTATAGTCTACTCTACTATACTCTACTCTACCCTACTCTACTATAGTCTACTCTACTCTACTCTACTCTACTATAGTCTACTATACTGTACTCTACCCTACTCTACTATAGTCTACTCTACTATACTCTACTCTACTCCCCCCTACACTACTCTACTCTACTATACTTTACTCTACTCTACTATACTCTACTATACTCTACTCTACTATACTATACTCTACTATACTCTACTCTACTCTACTATACTATACTCTAATATACACTACTATACTCTACCCTACTCTACTCTACTCTATTCTACACTATTCTACTATACTATACTCTACCCTACCCTACTCTACTCTACTCTACTTTACTATACACTTCTCTACTCTACCCTACTCTACTCTACCCTACTCTACTCTACACTACTCTACTCTACTCTACACTACTCTACTTCACTGTACTCTACTCTACCCCTACCCTACTCTACTGTACTCTACTCTACCCTACTCTACTATACTCTACCCTACTCTACTCTACTCTACTCTACTCTACTCTACCCTACTCTACTCTACACTACTCTACCCTACTCTACTCTACTCTACCCTACTCTACACTACTCTACTTTACTATACTCTACCCTACCCTACTCTACTCTACACTACTCTACACTACTCTACTTTACTGTACTCTACTCTACCCTACCCTACTCTACTCTACCCTACTCTACTCTACTCTACACTACTCTACTCTACCCTACTCTACTCTACCCTACCCTACTCTACTCTACCCTACTCTACTCTACTCTACCCTACTCTACCCTACTCTACTATACTCTACTCTACACTACTCTACTCTACTCTACTCTACCCTACTCTACTCTACCATACTCTACCCTACTCTACTCTACTCTACCCTACTCTACTCTACTCTACTCTACTCTACTCTACTCTACTCTACTCTACCCTACTCTACCCTACTCTACCCTACTCTACTCTACTCTACTCTACTCTACTCTACTCTACTATACTATAGTCTACTCTACCCTTTTATACTCTACTCTACTATACTATACTATACTCTACCCTACTCTACCCTACTCTACTCTACTCTACTCTACTTACATAAAGTGATGTATTGCCAGGTAAGTAGCCCTTGCTAGGAATGTGTCTTGGTTGAAGGTGCAACCCTAAAGCCAGCCCTAACCGTGAATGTGCTGACCTGTTGCTGCAGGCGGTGAAGTCTCGTACCGGGCCCGGTGAGTTCCTGAGGAACGCCCTGTGGCACACCGGAGACACGCCGGGAGAGGTGACGCTGCTCTGGAAGGACCCGCGCAACGTCGGCTGGAAGGACAAGACCTCGTACCGCTGGCAGCTCAGCCACCGGCCGCAGGTCGGCTACATCCGGTAGGAACCAGACAGCCGCTCAGACATATCACCACCAACACTGTTAACGGCACATTACGTGGTGGTGGCCACCAGTGATGCCACGTAACGCGTTACTCTAATCAGAGCACTTTTTTCAGTAACGAGTAATCTAACGCATTACTATTTCCAAACCAGTAATCAGATTAAAGTTATTTATCCAAGTCACTGTGCGTTACTATTTTTGTCATTTTCCTTAGTAAAAATATATATTTTAGCTTTCTTCTTGCGTCTCGGGGAGTGAAGTCACGTACGCGACAAGTCACGTTTTCAGCATGAGGACAGTTGACGTTACCACGCAGCGACACAGACGTAAACCACAACGGAGGGAGGAGAGAGATGAGCGCTTTCTAGCTGGAAATCCAGTCACTATTTTGAGTTTGTGTCAGCTAAAGACGGCAATATTAAGGTTTGTTGTACACTCTGTGCTGGTGGCGACAAAGTGCTATCCAGCTACAAAAACACTACGTCACATTTGAAGAAACATTTGGAGTCGCAGCGCTGCAGTCAAACTCACAGAGCAAGTCCCAGCAGGTGGAGCGAAGCAGAGAGGAGGCCCCCCACCACCCAAACAACTAAAGCTGGACTTCAGTGATAAACCAGTAAGTGGGGGAGAGTTGAAGAAGTTGTTGGGTCAGTATGTTGTAGAGGAAATGCTGCCCTTAAACACGGCTGACTGGCTCTCTTTAGTGCCATAATAAACCAGATCTACTACTGGCCACGCTGAGCTGCCTCACAGTAAACCTGTTGTCATGGTTATGTTGAGGCTGTGGGGGGGTTGTCGGCAGCTGCTGCATGTAACTAATAAAGTAACTTGTAATCTAACTTCGTTACTTTTAAAATCAAGTAATCTGTAAAGTAACTAAGTTACTTTTTCAAAGTAACTGTGGCAACACTGGTGGCCACACGAAATGTGTCTCTGGTCTCACGCCAGGTCGTGAAATAGTCACGTTATTTTTGATTCATTGATTTATTTATTCTTTATTCAGTCTGTCGTGGAAGTTTCCTTTGCAGCAGGGGGGAAATTTTCAGAGTTTTAGTAAATTGAAACAAATGAGACACACTGGGTTTTTGTATTTTATTAAAAACATAAATACAGTACAGGCCAAAAGTTTGGAAACACCTTCTCATTCAATGTGTTTCCTTTTTATTTTCATGACTATTTACATTGTAGATTCTCACTGAAGGCATCAAAACTATGAATGAACACATATGGAATTATGTACTTAACAAAAAAGTGTGAAATAACTGAAAACATGTCTTATATTTTAGATTCTTCAAAGTAGCCACCCTTTGCTTTTTTTTATTAATAAGGGAAATAATTCCACTAATGAACCCTGACAAAGCACACCTGTGAAGGTAAAACCATTTCAGGTGACTACCTCATGAAGCTCATTGAGAGAACACCAAGGGTTTGCAGAGTTATCAAAAAAAGCAAAGGGTGGCTACTTTGAAGAATCTAAAATATAAGACATGTTTTCAGTTATTTCACACTTTTTTGTTAAGTACATAATTCCATATGTGTTCATTCATAGTTTTGATGCCTTCAGTGAGAATCTACAATGTAAATAGTCATGAAAATAAAGTAACACATTGAATGAGAAGGTGTGTCCAAACTTTTGGCCTGTACTGTATATTAGCAAATATAGGAGCAACATGATTTCACAAAAGGCTGCAGCCCAGTGTGGAGTCAGTTTCTCCAATGAGTGAACAGAAACACCAGGCTTATATGCATCTTCAGAGTGACAGCACATACACACTTGGATTATTATGACGCTACAATTCTTACAGGCAATCTGATACACAAGAAGACAATCAGAAAAAACATACGAGACATCTCGGAGCCATTTTGCCTCCTCCTCCCTGTACGACTTTCACCCCCCCATTACATCTTAACTGGCATGGGGGAAAACTAGAGTTTTAGGGTGACCTTGTACCTTTATCGGTTCAGACAGACAGTGCTCACATCATGTTCCAGACTGGGTGTCTCACAGTTAGAATCAAAATCTGCATGTGGGAAATTAGATAAACTCTTTCAGCATTTGTGAGAGAATTAAAGTACAAATAAAATATAAAAACATAAGGAATTATGCTTAAATGTAATTTTCCCATTACAAGTCCCTCCAGAAAAACGCAATTATGCGATCGCATAATTCAAAGCATAATCAGCCAAAGTCCGCATATTTATGCGGGGGCGCATTTTTTCAAATATGCCGCACTTTCGCCGCATAAATTGCGGCGCTTGCATGATTTCATAATCCCCGCTTTTTCGTTGCAAAAAAGTCCCATAATATATCTCAGCAGAAAGTTAGAAAAATGTTGCGTTTACTTCACACAAGAGCAGCCATTCCCCCTGTTGCCATGGGAACGTTATGAAGTGACGTCGTTACATGATGTGAAAATAATTGAAAAGCAGGATGTTGGGGGGGGATCACTGTTTTTTATCTTTTTCATCAAACACCAGTTTTTTGCAAGTTCCCGCAATTTCATCGCATAAAATTGCATAAATATCACATATAGCATATTCCATCGCATTCTTTTTTAGAAAACGTGCCGCATAATCAAGGATTTTTGCCCCGCAGCAATCACAAAAAAACTCAAAATTTTTCTGGAAGGACTGATTATTTATTTTATTACAGGGACCGTGCATATTAGTAAACATTTCTGTCAATATGCCAGAGTTAGCCAGAAGGCTAACTCTGTCTACTACCAGTCCTTTTCTGGAAGGACCTTTCTGAGAAAAAGTTCCTCCGTGCAGAAACAATTTGATAGCTGCTGTGGCTCAGTTGGTTAGCAACAGACATCAAACTATTGACATATATATATATATATATATATATATATATATATATATATATATATATATATATATATATATAGGGGTGCACAATTCGATTTGATATTGATAAAATGCCCAATGACACGCAACTACATACTTTCCATTATATTTTTGATATATTTTGAATTGTCATCTGTGGTTTCCTTCTTCACATAGGCTAAATAAAGGGATTTTCACCGTAAAACAGTGCATAAAAGTGTATCCGAAGTCTTTGATGCTCAAAACTTCCCTGGGGGAGGACACCCAGACCCCCCAATATGATAATCCCCCCCCCCCTCCCCCCAAAGGCAGATTCTAGCCATAGACTGTAAATATTAATGGACAATGCATCCAGTTTGGCGAAGTGCTGCAAATGCGGAAGTGCCTTAAACCTGCTTTACATCTGACTACCAGCAGGCGGAGACTCCTTAAACCTGCATTATATCTGACTACCAGCAGGGGGAGACTCCTTAAACCTGCTTTATATCTGACTACCAGCAGGAAGAGACTCCTTAAACCTGCATTATATCTGACTACCAGCAGGGGGAGACTCCTTAAACCTGCATTATATCTGACTACCAGCAGGGGGGGACTCCTTAAACCTGCATTATATCTGACTACCAGCAGGGGGGGACTCCTTAAACCTGCATTATATCTGACTACCAGCAGGGGGAGACTCCTTAAACCTGCATTATATCTGACTACCAGCAGGCGGAGAGTCCTTAAACCTGCATTATATCTGACTACCAGCAGGGGGAGACTCCTTAAACCTGCATTATATCTGACTACCAGCAGGGGGGGACTCCTTAAACCTGCATTATATCTGACTACCAGCAGGGGGAGACTCCTTAAACCTGCATTATATCTGACTACCAGCAGGGGGAGACTCCTTAAACCTGCATTATATCTGACTACCAGCAGGCGGAGAGTCCTTAAACCTGCATTATATCTGACTACCAGCAGGGGGAGACTCCTTAAACCTGCATTATATCTGACTACCAGCAGGGGGAGACTCCTTAAACCTGCATTATATCTGACTACCAGCAGGCGGAGACTCCTTAAACCTGCATTATATCTGACTACCAGCAGGGGGAGTCTCCTTAAACCTGCATTATATCTGACTACCAGCAGGAGGAGACTCCTTAAACCTGTATTATATCTGACTACCAGCAGGGGGAGACTCCTTAAACCTGCATTATATCTGACTACCAGCAGGAGGAGACTACTTAAACCTGCATTATATCTGACTACCAGCAGGGGGGGACTCCTTAAACCTGCATTATATCTGACTACCAGCAGGGGGAGACTCCTTAAACCTGCATTATATCTGACTACCAGCAGGGGGAGACTCCTTAAACCTGCACTATATCTGACTACCAGCAGGCGGAGACTCCTTAAACCTGCATTATATCTGACTACCAGCAGGGGGAGTCTCCTTAAACCTGTATTATATCTGACTACCAGCAGGAGGAGACTCCTTAAACCTGCATTATATCTGACTACCAGCAGGGGGAGACTCCTTAAACCTGCTTTATATCTGACTACCAGCAGGAGGAGACTCCTTAAACCTGTATTATATCTGACTACCAGCAGGGGGAGACTCCTTAAACCTGCATTATATCTGACTACCAGCAGGGGGAGACTACTTAAACCTGCATTATATCTGACTACCAGCAGGGGCAGACTCCTTAAACCTGTATTATATCTGACTACCAGCAGGAGGAGACTACTTAAACCTGCATTATATCTGACTACCAGCAGGGGGGGACTCCTTAAACCTGCATTATATCTGACTACCAGCAGGGAGAGACTCCTTAAACCTGTATTATATCTGACTACCAGCAGGGGGAGACTCCTTAAACCTGCATTATATCTGACTACCAGCAGGGGGGGACTCCTTAAACCTGCATTATATCTGACTACCAGCAGGGGGAGACTCCTTAAACCTGCATTTATATCTGACTACCAGCAGGGGGGGACTCCTTAAACCTGCATTATCTCTGACTACCAGCAGGGGGAGACTCCTTAAACCTGCATTATATCTTACTACCAGCAGGCGGAGACTCCTTAAACCTGCATTATATCTGACTACCAGCAGGGGGAGACTCCTTAAACCTGCATTATATCTGACTACCAGCAGGGGGAGACACCTTAAACTTAAACATACACATATATTAGGGGGGCATGATTCAGAAAAATGTCACGATTCGATTAAAAATCAATTTTCGATTCAAAAACGATTCTCGATTTAAGTATGTATGTAAATGTAGTTACTTTTCTCATGTGGTTGCAGTAGACATACAACACAAAAATATATATATATATATATATATATATATATGAATCGATTTTGAATCGTTAGAGCTTGAATCGCGATTCGAATATGAATAGATTTTTTTGCACACCCCTAAGTTGACATTATACCGCTATATCACATTGAACCGACCTGACATGACAACATCCTGGGCAGCAGCAGCCTCTCCGTTTACATTTCTATAGCCCTTAGATGAGAGCTCAGAGACAGATTCTAGTCTCTCCGCCATTTATTGTCTACTCTGGGTGTTGTTGGCCCAGTGGATATGACACATGCCTTTAGTGTGGGAGATCTGGGTTCAATTCCCACTGCGATACAGCAACCAATGTGTCCCTGAGCAAGGCACTTAACCCCTAGTTGCTCCAGAGGCTTGTTACCTCTGACATACAGTACAGGCCAAAAGTTTGGACACACCTTCTCATTCAATGTGTTTCCTTTTTATTTTCATGACTATTTACATTGTAGATTCTCACTGAAGGCATCAAAACTATGAATGAACACATATGGAATTATGTACTTAACAAAAAAGTGTGAAATAACTGAAAACATGTCTTATATTTTAGATTCTTCAAAGTAGCCACCCTTTGCTTTTTTATTAATAAGGGAAATAATTCCACTAATGAACCCTGACAAAGCACACCTGTGAAGGTAAAACCATTTCAGGTGACTACCTCATGAAGCTCATTGAGAGAACACCAAGGGTTTGCAGAGTTATCAAAAAAAAGCAAAGGGTGGCTACTTTGAAGAATCTAAAATATAAGACATGTTTTCAGTTATTTCACACTTTTTTGTTAAGTACATAATTCCATATGTGTTCATTCATAGTTTTGATGCCTTCAGTGAGAATCTACAATGTAAATAGTCATGAAAATTAAAAGGAAACGCATTGAATGAGAAGGTGTGTCCAAACTTTTGGCCTGTACTGTATATAGCAAAATGCAAGTCGCTTTGGATAAAGACTCAGCTAAATGACATTTAATGTAATGTCTTCAGACACTTTTGAATGCTGCGTTTTCGGTAACAGTTAAAAGAAGAAATATTTCGGGGAGCAAAAGTGATAAAAAGGTCCAAAGGGACAGAAACTAAACCCCCAGTAATGTGTCGCCACATTTTTCAGCACAAATCCAAGGAAATTAAAACAACAGCTGTAAAAAAACAACTAATCCTTCCCTGAGTTCTCATTGGCTGCCCGTCAGCGTTTGCAGGTAGATGGACAGTATCACCGGCCAATCACAGCGCTGTGTTCTCTGTACTTTTTACTGCATTCCTTCCCCGCTCAGACTCCTTTGTGGCCCTGGGGGCCTCCCGGTCCTCTATTGTACTCGTCTCCATGCCAACCAAAGCCCTGGCAAGAATCCGCCTCGGCAACCGTTGATATGCAGATGAGACGAGAGACAGACACACAGAGAGAGAGAGAGAGAGAGAGAGAGAGCGAGAGAGAGAGAGACGACTGGAAAAGTTTCTCTGTCAAACTGTGGGATGGTGATGAAACTCAGTAACGTTAACGTTGGAGAGAGAGAGAGACAGAGAGAGAGAGAGACAGAGAGAGAGAGACAGACAGAGAGAGAGACAGACAGAGAGAGAGAGACAGAGAGAGAGAGAGACAGAGAGAGAGAGAGAGACAGAGAGAGAGAGAGAGAGAGAGAGACAGAGAGAGAGAGAGAGAGAGAGAGAGAGAGAGAGAGAGAGAGAGAGAGAGAGAGACAGAGAGAGAGAGACAGAGAGAGAGAGAGAGAGACAGAGAGACAGACAGAGAGAGAGACAGACAGAGAGACAGAGAGAGACAGAGAGAGAGAGACAGAGAGAGAGACAGAGAGAGACAGAGAGAGAGACAGAGAGAGAGACAGAGAGAGAGAGAGAGAGAGACAGAGAGAGAGACAGAGAGAGAGAGAGAGAGACAGAGAGAGAGAGAGAGAGAGAGAGAGAGAGACAGAGAGAGAGAGAGAGAGAGAGAGAGAGACAGAGAGAGAGAGAGAGAGAGAGACAGAGAGAGAGACAGACAGAGAGAGAGACAGAGAGAGAGACAGAGAGAGAGAGAGACAGAGAGAGAGAGAGAGAGAGAGACAGAGAGAGAGAGAGAGAGAGAGACAGAGAGAGAGACAGAGAGA
>JABUOV010000554.1:0-23617 GCA_025617405.1 Perca schrenkii
ATAGTCAAAACAAATTATATGAGGTAAACTATAATTTAATTAACCAAAATATTAAAAAAGATATTGAATGATAGTCTACCCTCCCATTGGATTTTAGTAGTAAGATTAGCGTAATTAAGATGAACATTTTGCCTAGATTGCTATATCTATTCAGGCCTTGCCAGTAGTGGTCATCAGTTTTTAGCCTGGGACATACTTTTTTCTAGATTTATCTGGGATAGAAAGAAGCCTAGAATAAAATATGCAACACTTCAGTCGGCCAAACAATAAAGTAGGAATGGCGATCCCCAATCTTAAAGCAGCTCAGTTCCACCCCTTATTTCTTTGGTGTAATGACAACTATTTTGCCAGATGGAAGGAAATCGAGACGTACGTTGAAGGTTATCCGATCCAGTCAGTGTTAGGAGAAAAAGAAGTTCTGGTTTAACTTTGCGAGGCAGCTAAAACTAAGGAAAGACCAGCGAGTGCTTAGATGTATAGCCTTTGACAGCCTGTTTAAGCCAGGAGTTATTCAAGGATTGGTCAGTAAAAGGTATTAAGGAAGTGTGTACGATAATAGACAACAAGGAATGACAGACTTTCCAAACATTTAAAGAAAAATGTTCCTTTCACAATCGGGATTTATTTAGGTATATACAAATTAGAGATTACTACAACAAAGAATTGAAAATGGAGAACTCACAAGAATGTAATCCAGTTATAAGATAAATGATAAATGCTTATAGACCAAATAGTAACTGCGTTAAATCATTTCTATGATGTATGAAAGAATTATCGAATGTAGGAGCAACTCAACATTATATTTACATTATATATATTCCTCGTTAGAAACAGGGTATGGTTTTAACTTCCATTCTTCAGGACCACGGGCTGCAACTAACTTCTCCCTTTCGCTGCATACGCTAAGGAAAATAAAATCCTCTGTAGGTCTAGTGAAACGGTCTGCTTCCACACGATAGATACTGGTGCCATTGCTACTGCCCCATTGACACACATACACTAGCTCAGGTAAGCCATGCTTGTCAAGGTCCGGGCAGACAACCTCACGAAAAAGGCTCCAGTCTTTCACAGAGATTGTACAGGCTGTTTTGGCTTTGCCAGATAGTTCGACAGCAACACTAGTGTAAACAGCTAATGTCACGTATCCTGCACTGTATCGAATTGAATATCTGTATCCATTGACACCGACATATTCTAGATCAGATGTACACGATTCAGTCATGTTTGTAGGAAAGATCTCTGGACGGAATCTCTTCTTTCTGGGAGCCTGGCTCAAACCGCATGTTTTTCCAGTATTAGCATCGCCGTCGTCTGATGCCTCTTTTCGAGGGCCTGTCGCAAGCCAAATAGTGTTCCAGTCTCTCCACCTCCCCATAACTCTTTTCGGGGTTAGTGTACAGACCAAATGTAGTGGGTCCTACTCTAGCTGTCTCACCTTCTTCAACATCAGATGATCCTGATTGTTGTCCAAATGTGTGGATAGACATGGCTGAAAAACTATTCCTCTTGTTATCACCAAAAGAATTAAAAAAGAAAATCCACAGCTGGTGTTGTTGAAGGGTGAGAAAAAAAATGAGCTAGCTAACAGACTAGTTAAAAACTGCAGGTAAAAAGTGAGCAGCCAGCACGAAACCAAGACTTTTAAATCCTACAAGCCACGCCCTGCATGACGATTTAACACCCACAACAAGAGCCCTCACATTTACAAGCTAACCATTGGTCTATCAGGCGTTTTTAAAACCTTTACAAATGTAAATACAGCATCATGTCAGGAGAGGTAACCCCACCCTACGCAGTATGGCCGCGACATCATCACGACTGCGAGATGCGCTACCAGATTCGGCTGCTAGAGGCACAGCTGCGTGATGCGCACGCATCTTTGATTTCTCACTGGTTCGCTTATTTGAACTGAAAATGCTATTTCTGGTATAGAGTGTTGGGGCATGGGAAAAAAGGGGTATGTTGGGAAAAGGGGACTGAACACCGGGTCAGAACGAAGCAGGCCACGAGGTTCAGACACCGAGCCTAGCTATGTGCATCTCCAACCTTTGGGCTAAGTCATTTCTCCCAACCTTACACAGCGTTGCATGTACGGTTTCCACGTATATGAACGTGTCATGATTTACATGCTCTGTGGATGCTTTTACAAGGTCACTGACACTGGTGACACATTCAGACTTGCTGCTTGGGAGATGCAGGGTCCATATGAATCTTGTCATGGTGTCAGCGTCGAGGTCCCCGAGTGTATGGCACACATTCTCCCTGACATCAGCTCCATTTCCTTGGATAGCGTTGCGATATTCAGCAAAGGTAAAGGGTCGTGGCTGATTTGATGTTTGGCCACCGTCATGGGGGCCGCTAGGGATCCTTTCCACCAGGTCATTACGGTGTATGCGCTTCAACAGGATGATCAAGACCGCGCGGGCTTTATCGTTGTAGCTACGGACGATTGCGTCTGCTATCTGTGTTCTATGAGTCGGTCGATCCAAAACAGCACGAGCAATGGGGCTTCGACCAAACACTTGTATGTCACGCAGGAAATACTTGAGTCCCACAAAATCCTCAGTGCCGAGATCGTCCAAGATGGCGAGTATCTCTCCGGACACCTCGGGTGCTGCAGACGAGCCACAGAAGATGTTGTGGTTGTCGTTGTCCTCCCAGGTGTCCATAAACTTGTTACAAACACCATTGCCCTTCTTCCTTGCATGGTCGATCAAGGCCCTAGCCCTGTCGCGAGTGCCTCTCATAGCCTGGATGTACTCCCGCTCTTCACCTGATATCATCTTGTGGTGCAACAGAACATCGGCCACGTAGTTCACTCTGGCCATGTTACTGCCCTCTATGTAGCTGAGTCTTTTTCGGGTAAGACTTTCCATGGTAAGATACTCTGTGTGAGGCCACGTTCAAGATCGTTAGACGGTGGATATTTGTTTGGACATGTGTGTCTTTCATAAGGTCAAACGGGAAACCCTCTCTCTCTCTCTCTCTCTCTCTCTCTGGTTCCTTACACACGTTCTGCTCCAAATAGTGTAAAGATACTTGATTTAATTCTTACTCAGTCCCTCATTTCAAACATATCTGTGGCATGCTCTGTCACTGTCTGCTTCAGTCTTTATACTATTGTAAGGGGGGTGTGGTTAGGAAAATTCTGGAACAGGGCGTAGTTTGGAAACTTTTTTTTTAAATTGACATCTTTCACCACATTAAACACAAAACACTAAAACATTACATTAAAATTATACAGAATAAGTTTTGTATTCACAAATTCAAATTCATGTTGAACATACCATATCTTGCCTGTAAGACTTACATTGTGGTTTGGTGACATTGTTTAAATTCTGAATTACCTCGCAACGTCTCTAAAACATAAATGCATCAGGTGAAGTTAGAACTACTTACTTTTAACGCTGGCGTTTTACAAAGTAACATATTTGGTTCAGGTTGCAAGTTGAATCTTTTCTTACAACTACTGCGTACATCGAGGAGAATTAAATATAATTTTAAAAGCTGTATTAATACAAAAAATGTTACAAGCACACTTTTTGTTTTTTTAATTTTTGTAATTTTTGTTTGCATCTTTCACCACATTAAACACAGACAATCTTTTAAGTCAATGTGGTTACGTTTAAATGATACAAAATAAGTTTTGTATTCACAAATTAAAATTCATATGCATATGTGTGCGAACATTAGTGTCTCACATGCAGCGGCAACATGACAACATGTACTGACAACATGAACTGTGTCTGTTTGTGTGCGTGTGTTTCATGTGTATAATGGCACACAAGCACAGGAAAGTTGTAGGAGTGTGTGTATGGATGAATATTATACTCCAAAGAAAGTAGTCACAATTAATGTTATGTGTTCAAATGCCATTTGTGATTTTGTTTGATCTGTTGAAAAATACCATATTCATGGTACATTTTTCTTTTACTACTTCTCACTGGTTCGCTTATTTGAATTGAAAACGCAATTTCCGGTAGAGTGTTGCTGTGGGCATGGGAAAAAAGAGGCGTGGGAAAAAGGGGTGTGTTGGGGAAAAGGGGAGTGAACACCGATCCCCGGGCCAGAACGAAGAAGGCACAGCCAGATGAGTACGGAGCAGCGGAGGATGCAGGAGGGCCAGACATATGGACTAGAGCTAAGCATGCACAGACATACGATCAACATGTACTTTATTGCCTATTTGGGTGGGAGCATTACTGCGGGGGGGTGTGCAGACTTTTGGCGGGCTCAGACCATTCAAGTTTTATTACAGACACTTACTTGACCAGTTGTAAGAGGACACTGCACATTCCTTTTTACAGACACAGCCTTACACATCTTCTGCTCACAGTTGTATGAAAGGATTCTTGCTCATTGGCTCATTTCAAACGCATTTGTGTTACTCAAACTTACATTCATGCTGTGTGTAGAATGAAAAACCTATCTTTCTCTGTTTCAAACGGGCTAGAAACCCCTTTTTATGCTCAAAAATAGCGCTACACCCATCTTCTCTCACTGGCTCATTTCAAAAACATCCGGATATTTCATCTCTAACGCTCATTGGATCATTTAAATGAAGCATCTTTCTACTTCCTGTGACTCCCTCATTGCATCACTTAACACACGTCATTTCCGGGACACGCCTTCCTTCTAGAAGCTTCCGGAACAGTCCAGTCACACACCTGGAAGGCATCAATCACTTTTTGACAGGTCGTGACCTCTTCACCCCCCAGGTCAAAAGGTCATCCATCAAAATCCACATTCCGAAAGTGACAGTTACCCCCTCTTATTATCTCTCTTCTTCATTGCTCTGCCTGGTTCTAGCGCTATCCTATTACATACAGAGGGAATTTGAAAGACAACTGTTTATCCCGCCCCTCGGATTGAGCTCCGTCAATGGTGAGTTCCCAGACCCAACATCTTGATGTGGGTCTGGCTTGTCAGGCTAACTTAAACCCCCTATAACAGTAAGATAATTTTTTTTATATATTTGTTATTGCAATATGCACAAGATCTGATCACATTTTTTTTAGCCCAGCTGATATACATTTTTATTTTTACAATACATAATTCACATATGTCTGTTTTCTTTGCCTTACCTTTGGTCCCTGAGCTGATGTCTGATAATCTCTGCACCAGATCAGTCCTGTTCATCTTCTTTAAAACCTTTTTGGTCAACTCCACACACTCATGGCTGTACGTCTCCACCATCAGCTCCACTGTGTCCTGTAGACTCCTTGGTGAGACTGGGAAACCTTTCGACGATTCAAAGAGTGACTTGAATGTGTGAAGCTCATCTGAACTCAAATCATTCAATGTTTCAAAAAGCATCTTCTTAGCCGTCATTGGTTCTACCTGGAAGATTAAAAGGACATTTCATACAGTATATGCAGGACAGGATGTATGTTTATGTGATCTACTACCATGATTGGAAACTGATATTTTCATTTAATTATTCCAGAGTTATTGACATGTGGCTTTGCTTGTTTTTATCAGCAAAATTAACTTACACACTGTGATTGAATATTATAAAATAAATAATAAATATTATATTATAAACAATTATTTGTTCTGGAAAAACCTGAATTCTTCAATACAGGTCATGGGTCAATGGATGGTTTAAAATTATGTGACTCATACACTATGGCTTTCACAGTCACCCAATTTGTACTCAGTGGGACACCTTTGTATGGGAGATTTTGGGCCGAAATGTTAGACAGCACTCTTCACCACCATCATTAAAACACCAAACGAAGTAAGATCATTTGGGAGGTGTTCATCTCTCCAGCAGTCCTCAGCTTTAAAGTAGGACTTGAAAGAATTTAGTTCTGTCACCAGGAAATCAAGTTTATTAGTCTGCCTTCACACTGTCACATCGTCATGTCAACACAAGGGCTGACATTTGGACAGGCAATACAAATCTAAACATGTTATTCATGCAAATTTTAAAATAATATAAAATTAGATTAATGTAGATACATAAACCCAATATGATCACTCAGTTTTGTTGTTGCAGCCATACAAGATAAGCCATTGTTGGATAGCATGCCTTGTCAAATTTGTCTCCCTTTAATTTCTCTGTCATTAATCTATAAGATCTATTAGTTTTCTTTATTATTATTTCTTTATGTCATGGATAAATACACTATTTCCATGTGGAACTAGTGCTTCCTTACAGCTCCAAAGCTCAATCAGAAGAAGCATATTTAATGATTTACTGGCATAGCAACATCTTTATGAAAAATACTTCTCCACAAGTGGAGCGGTAGTGATTTAAGTTTTTAATGATGTTTTTTTGGTTTGACTCTTGGTTTGAATCCATTGTAACTTATCACTACAGCTGCTGTCCTGCACCAAGGAACAAGCTATAAACTTTTCAGAGCTACGTTTTCGGTCCTACAGTCTACAGGAGACAGGTAAATATCATTTTTCAGCAGAGGATTCCTTTGAAGATTTTAGAAACATCCCCCAAAGTTTGACAAAATATTATAAACTTTATATCATATTCACTTAAAATGTGTTTATCAATTGTATTCACCAACTCAGTCTCAAAAACAGTGATTATATAAGAGGCACAACCCACGATAAACACACTTCCATTAGACTGCTTTCTATAAGGATTTACTCACTGGAACTTCCGTTGTCTCGAGGTCATTGATTAGATATGACTCATGTTTATTCAGGATTTTGTAGAATATCTCTTTTCCTTGAACTCCACTGGCTTCCAAAGGCCCACTAAAGAGCTCCTTCATCTTGTCCTGAGAGGTACGCAGAGCTCTGATTTTATCATAACTGTCTTCTTGGATGACATTCTCACGAAGGAGCTCATCCAAAATGGCTGGAATGTTGCTCACTTTCTCGATCAGCTTAATTCTATGTTTATCCACAAAGTGCTTTTCTGAGGAAAGAGGGAAAACAATACTACAATGACTGAATGGATTTGAAGATAACATGAAGCCAACTAGATACATTTATTTTTGAAAAGAAAAATTTTGTTACAAGATGCTACAACTTCTGCTTTCTATAGGCTATTCAAAGTGCAGATGACTGAAATGTATCAAATACAAAAAACAGACAATTCATGACTTGGATTTTCTAATAAAAGTACTTAAGATTCTGCTAAATGTATTCTGCCTGCTGCACAGTATTTAGCAAAGAGACTTTTAACCTATTTCACAAGGTGCACCTCTATTTATTTAACCAACCAATGCAAACAACACTTATCTGTTTCTTTCTTGAGTCTGTACTCTATTTAGATTAGAACAAGTTAACTCTTTTCTAAATATAGTCAGGTTTCAAAGTCAGATTCTAAGTTTCCACACAATCTGATAAGTGACTGATCACAAGTAAAGAACAAGGCATACAGAAGATATCCCACTATGTGCACCCACTGTCTGCCATGGTATTTACACCAGTTGCTCCAACCTAGGGTCTCGCAGCTGAAACAAAATGAAGGGAAAATTGAATATGATTAATGACAGATTTAGTGTCTCTTTGAAAAGTGTTTATACTACGGGTTTTTCCATACACACAGCAAACAATTTTTTTTATTTTTATTTAACCAGGTAGGCCGTTGAGAACCGGTTCTCATTTACAATGGAGAACTGGCCAAGAAAAGAATAAACATACAATACAACATAGGCTATAGTTTCACATTCAACATAGTACAAGAAAACAGAATACAATAGACTACAAAGGTAGGCCTACAGAAGTAGGCAGTTAAAGCCGGCGCAAAGTGAGGTGTAAGTCGATGATGGATATGCGAAAGTGGTATGGTTATAACATAACATGAAATAGACAGTCTAACATTGCTGAGAAGTAGTAAATAGTCAGAGTACAGTTAGTGCAATATAAATTGTGGTCAAGATAGTGTTGTGGATCCAGTGATCAGTTACAACGCAGTATATGTTGAGAAGTAGTGACGTCAATATACAGTTTTTAAACATCAACAGACAGTCTGTCAAAATGCTGAATAAAGAGTCATATACAGTTCGTGCAAAGTGCAGCTAAGAGTTAGGTAGGCCTCCTCAATGCTCTTTCTACTACTTCTATGTGTGCAACTTCATTGACATCAAAATCATTAGTTAATTTATATTTTGTGATAATCTGAATTTACGAGGTAATTTCAATAACTGTCAAGTGTAAAAAGTACAATATTGGCTTCCTGTTTGTGTGTGTGTGTGATACAAACTGTATCGTTATCTCTATCGTAAAGTCGTCTTTGCCGTTTCATTCTAGTTTCTCTCATTTTAAACTGGCTTGTCAAAGAACTTTAGAAACAGCTGCTGCACACTATAGGCTTACTACTGACTATTGAAAGGTATTAACCAGAGGTGGGTAGTAACGAGTTACATTTACTCCGTTACATTTACTTGAGTAAGTTTTTGAAAAAATGATACTTCTAGGAGTAGTTTTAAATCACTATACTTTTTACTTTTACTTGAGTAGATTTGTGAAGAAGAAACTGTACTCTTACTCCGCTACATTAGGCTACAATGAGCTCAAGTACTTTTTTCTTTTTACCTCTTTGGTATTCTACGAGTCATTGTTTTTACCCCCCGCGTACGCCCTCATTTTAGTGTTTTATTTTGACAGAGAGAGAGAGACTTCCGCTAAAGCCTCTACCACGTGACTGTGTTTCACCCAATCAAACGTAGTTGTGCAGTCTCGTCACCTTCCTCAAACCTAGCAGCGGGATGGGTTAGCTTTTACAGTCGCAGCAAAACAAAAATGGCAATGTCAGAAACGTCACAGACGAGGAGGAACCGCGCCCTGTACTACGAAGCAAGATCAACATGCCCTGGATTTATTTCAGCTACCCGGCTTCACCTAACCTAACCACCGCGGTCCCGCATAAACTGTGTCATGACGGTGGTTATCAACTAGTTCAACCAACCCAGGGTTTCCCGATCCAGCGGCGCCTGTTCACATAAAAGAGGTGATGTTTGCACAACATCACCAACAATAGCCACATAATTTACATAAGAAGAGCAAACTATAATTCTACATAAAAATGAACACATACATGGTTTTACATGCAAAACGCAATACAGTCGCTGCTTCCTAAAACGGGAAGGAAAGCTGGCAAAAAAAATAAAAAAATTGCCGACGCTGTAGATGCGCACAACTCGTATCAATATCACTTCCCCATCAGTCAGGCACAATATCTGACCATAATTACACTTGTACTTTCCATAAACTGGCGTTGCTTTAGCCTTTTATTTCAGTTGCAACCATGGCAGTGAGAGTGATCGTGAGAGCAAATAAAAAATATAAAAAACATAAAACCGCTGTGCGCATTACACACGGCAAATATACCCATCAGGGAATGATAACGGGGCTGTCGGCCTCTAAATATTTTTTTGTATGAGCACACCCTCTCTTTTTTCTCTCTCTCTCTCTCTCTCTCTCTCTCCGCGCACCGAGCTCCACCTGATCTTCTAAGAACGGTGAAGCCGTTATCAGTGGAGTATTGATTGGTCAGTAGGCGGTGCTTTCACACCAGTTGATCTCTGATCTCCAACTTAACCTGCTCCCAACCAGGTTAGGCGTCCAGCATAAGTTACCACGGCGATTGAACCCGATAACAAGTGATCCACCTTTGTGAATGAAAGCATGTTTACCTTAGTAAAAGTACCAAACAGCAGCTCCATTACCTTGTTCTAGTTCTGCCTGCAGAGTCTGGTAAAAAAAGTGTAAAGGTTTGGAAATTTGTGTTACTTGTGCTTATTTATTTTTTATGTATTATTATTTTATTGATATTATTTTTTTAAGTACTTGAATTTACCTGGATTATTTTAATTTAAGCTATTTTTATAATTAATTAATTTAAATTAATTTAATTGATTGGATGAACTATAATTTGTCTAAATATGAATATTTTGTATTTTTTGTCCGTCTGATTGAATGCTTGTGTTAAAAAAATAAATCAGACGTTACTCAACAGTTACTCAGTACTTGAGTAGTTTTTTCACCAAGTACTTTTTTACTCTTACTCAAGTAATTATTTGGATGACTACTTTTTACTTTTACTTGAGTCATATTATTCTGAAGTAACAGTACTTTTACTTGAGTACAATTTTTGGCTACTCTACCCACCTCTGGTATTAACACAGTAGTTACTGTATTATCAGCTAGTTAACCGTGTGCCGTTTTACAAACCGCTTTAAAACAGCTTAGCTTCAGCTGTCATAAGTGAAGTCCGTCCAAATGTTGTGATATTGGAAAACCATTTATAGTTTAGGTGGACTCAAGTCGAAGTAGGCTATGCTCCAAAGAATTTCTAATAAGACGTAGACAGGCTTTGGCTACACCCTCGAATAGTTCTTCCCTCCCGCCCTCCTCTGTGGTTGCGTTGTACTCGGGATTAACCATTAACGAGTTTAACAGTTTAATTGCTGCATGGAAGAGGTTTCATCATGCATGGAGGGGTGTATACTGTATTGCCAGACGGCCGACAGAGGGCGGTAATACAACATAACTGAAGAGAAACGCGATAAGAAGTAGTGCTCAGAAGAAGAAGCTCCGGTATGTATGTAACGTAACAACAAAGTTTTTTTTACCTTTGGTAACCATTTTGGTAACAACCAGAGCCATGTCTTTCTCTATCACTCTGGTAACAACCATTGGTAACAACAACAAGCCAAACGCACACAGGTGACCTGATTTTCTGTAGCTAGGGTTTAAAGTTGTAGGTCATGTAATGTTAAATTTCAACATTCACGAATGTAGCTAATACACAGGCTGGTTTCATTCATTTTTCAATGTTCAGTGTGTTGAAGTAAAATTTCTTGTTCTGAATTATTTTACCAACCTCTTAAGTCGTAATGGTAGGCTACCAGCTAGCAGTGAAGCTTCTTGATTAGCCTACAACTTAACCTCAAGTTTTATATAGCTAGCTAACAGTTATCGATGTGAATGAACAACGTGCAGTCTCGCCCCTGGCACGTCAAAGGAAAATACACCTGAATAAAGGCATGTGTTGTGATTTGTGACAGTAAGTTATTATCTAGTGAGCTTTGTTACAATGTACTACCAGCATTAATGTGGTAAAAATAAGGAAAAAGGAAAGGAAAAGCCCCCCCCAACAAAAAAAATCCACGAGCAAACCCAATTAACCCAGATTCCAAAAAATCAAAAGGCTGAAAAAATTCTCCAGTCTGGATAAGAAACAGTAGCCAACAATTGGAGTGAAGGCCTACTGCAAAACACACAAGGGATGATGTAGTCATTTTGGTGTAATCAGCTGCAAGCCAAAAGCATCAACCACATCTCACACAGAGAATCACAGGAATCTATAACAGCTTTTATAAATGGAAAACATTTATTTGTATAGCACCTTTCAACAACAAGGTAATTCAAAGTGCTTTAAGTAAGATATAAAAAGGTTTTAAGAAATATATACAGTAAAAAAACTATAAAAAGACATCAATGATTTTAAATTTAAAAACAAATGTACATAAAGGCATATACTATGTAATTTATACATAACAATAATCAAGGATGTCTCTTTGAATCTCAAACGTGATGCAAGTATACGCATTTTAAGATTATTTTTTTTACCCCAATAACCTCAGAGTTAATGCATACACCACATCAGATGTTTTGAGAACCATTGTGGTAGATTTCTTTTGTTCCATTTCTGTAGCTGAAATACTGATATGTGATTAAATTTAAACATTGTCAGAGCTTAAGATGGTTCCCTTTATCCCCTGTATCCATTTACATTCTGTAAACTGTAAACACTGTGCTGCTAAAAAACCCTGGAATGAGCCACCTGATCTGTTGCTATAAGGGAAGCTAAAAGAACTCATGATCTGTTTTCATGCTTTAAAATAGTTACAATCATTTTAAGATGTTTTAAAAACTTGCAATATTCATTTTGACTGACATGAATAAAAAACTTACATTTCCTTGTGTTCCTCTGTGCTAGAGATTGCAATACTGTTACATTATTGAAGACAATTAAGTAGTGTAGGCTATTAGGTATTTAAGTGTAGTTGCTGAAGAGATAAACCTGAATGCAGCCTCAGTTCTCATGTTTGTCACGATAAAAAATTATGATTTTTCTTTTGTCATAGTTTATCAGCTCAAGTTGCAGGAATGATTTTCAACCATTCATGCATTGAAAGCTGTGTAGAGTCAGACACAGATGCGCCTCTGCTCACTCTCTGGATCCGTGCAGACAGCTGTTCATCCACAGAGTTTCTCTGAGGAGAGAGAACATTTCAAAAATCTGATCAAAATCAGTTGCTTTTAAGTCCAACACTTCATTGCAAAAAGATTGAAGTCTACAGTCATGCTAGTGACTCTGTGAGGCTTTATGTTGGCATGATAATGCTAAACAGGTAGAGCGTTGCCATGGTAACCATCTCAGTTTAGCATCATGACATTTGCTAACTAGAAGGGCACTCTGAGTGCAGACCTCGGCAAAGGCATGACCTATCTCGCAGCGTTAATGTCACAGTCGGAAACTCATTCATCTGATTATTCTGACACCACATGAATGTAGCACAAATGCCCTATCTTGTAATTATTTTGTTAACCAAAATAAAACATAATTAATAAAAATGATGCGCTCTTCCTTGGCAAATGCTACACCCTTTCACCAAGTTTCATGAAAATCGAGCCAGTAGTTTTTATGTAATCCTGCCCTCTGCTTGTATATTTGCTCTTTTCTTTTGCTGTGTTCGGGACGTTTCTTGGCATCAGCCTTTGGGCCCTGGGTGTGTAGCCCCCAGCCAATAACAGCATGCAGGGTGTGAGGGCTGGACTCTATAAAAATGTAGCGCCAGATCGTTAGCATGCATCCAAGAGGAACGTACAAAGATGGCGGACACAAAAAAACGCAAGTGGACAAAGCTTGTTCCCAAAACAAGAGTGAATGAGCATGATCGCTGATATTACACTTTTATTCCAAATATGACAATATTACCAATTTGATACAGGTCATGAAAAACAGCATATTCCGTTGGCATATTCCCAATAAGGCCTTCAAATAAAAGCTTTTTCTGATTAAGATGTAGAATATGACGGTGTAGCGTCCCTCAATAAGCAGCCAGTGAGACGTATAGCTAATTTACTATAGGTTTTATTATTGACCTGAATACAGGCTACTGTGGGCCGTAGCCAAAGCCAAAACAAAGAACAGTTAAGCCAACTAACGTTACCTGACCTTCCTACATTGTACAGTGTTTAAAATAAAGAAACTCAAAAGCTACATGACTGACTGTCAAACTGTATTTTTGATGAAGAGCTACAGTGCATAAAAAGTTTCTGATTTATAATTTAAGCATTTATGGTATAAATGGTGCCACTAGATAAGCCACTACTATGTTTTTTTAACAGTTTGTTTGTTCCACAACTTACCTTTGGATCCTGAGCTGGTGACTGACAATATCTGCACCAGATCATTCCTGTCTATTTGCTTTAAAACCTTCATGGTCACCTCCACAGACTGCTGGATGTAGGTCTTCCACATCTGATTCACCAGGTCAAACATGTCACTGTTCTCCAGTTTGCTGCTTGGGATCAGTTCACGGCCCTCCCCGATGTTACTGTTCTCCAGTTGCCATATGAATTGTTTGAACTCTTGCTGATTCAAAGCTTGCAGCATAATCAAAATCCTCTCTCTATCCGTTGTGACTGTTTCTGCCTGATGAATACAAAGTGATAAAAACAAAGGGATGTGATCTTTACTATAGCTGAAGAGATTACTTCAATGCATCCGTTGTGCAAGAACCGTCCACTTAAAGTCATGAGTTTGGTTTGAATCATCATTTAAAATACTGGCTTTTCAACCTGCTTCTTATTGAATGAAAACTGTGTTCAGACTGATGTGATATTACTCACCTTCTCCATCAGTGCAGCTAGGCGGCCATCCAGAGAGGGTTTCTCTGAGGACAAAGGAAATAGAAAATGTTGCGTGAGTGATTGAGCACTACTTCTGACTATAAACATTTTGTTTCAGACTCTTGGGTTTTATAACAGGTCATTTATATTAGCTGCCGCTAATTCCATGAATAACTTGATGAAAGGCCAAAATTAAACTTGTCAGGTTTGTGTACTATTTCCAGTCTGTGTTTGAGACCCAGCCAAAGATCTTTTGTGAGGGTTTTGAAGATTTCTATAGTGGTTCTGTAGTTTCAGCAACTCCAACAGAGTGATATGTCTCTTCTTTATTGCCGTTGACACAGCAAACAGAAGCTGCTACCAGTGTTGGTCAAGTTACTTGGAAATAGTAATTAGTTACTGATTACTGATTACTTCTCTAAGAAAGTAATCCAGTTACTTTACTGATTACTTATTTTCAAAAGTAATTAGTTACTGTACTAGTTACTTTACTAAGTTACTTTTCAAAAACATGCGTCGGAACGATTCAGAGTCAACAGTGGAAATTGGCAGCATGTCCTCGACAATATAGCCAGCGACGAGCTTCTTCAGTTCAGCGGCACTAAGTCCTGTCGCTTTGAAGTCTATTTCTACTAGAGATGTTCCGATACCAGTATCGGTATCGGCTCCGATACTGCCTAAAACGCTGGTATCGGTATCGGGAAGTACTGGAGTTAATGCACCGATCCAATACCACGTAATAAAGCCCTAAAGAAAATCTATGTTAAAGTAGATTATTTATGTTCTTTTTCCGTTATAACTGTCAAACTGGACAATAAAAGAAAGTTCTGTGGCGTTCATTGTTTGTGTTTGTTCATGTTTCACAAAGATAGAAATAATATCACATCCAGACAGGGATAGTAGTATACAGTTGTTAAAACATAATAAAATATATGACACACTGGTATTGGATCGGTACTCGGTATCGGGCGATACACAAGTTCAGGTATCGGAATCGGTATCGGGAAGCAAAAAATGGTATCGGGCCATCTCTAATTTCTACCTGTTTAGCAGGAGAGGGGCCCACGGAGGTTCGCCCGGTAGAGCTGGATGTAGCCGCAGCAGTCATGTCAGTTGGGGGTTCAGGTTTTTTTTCCAGTGAGTTTCACATTCCTGTGCCGGCTTGCTAGGTGCTTGCTCTGATTTGAAGTGGAATTTTTCGCTGTAGATAAAAGTTTTCTTCCCACGCAGAGTGTACAGCGGACGCTGATGTTTTTGTCACCTTTAACCGAGTCAAACTCAAAGCAATGTCGGTACTTCCAAGCATTAAACGCTGTGCGGTCCTGCTCTCTCCCGCGCTCCATGTTGTCTCTTGTTCAACACTACACATGTCGGTGTTTACCACTGACGTCGCGGCGCTCATACGTCAGTCACTCACGAAACAAAATCACGGTTAAGTAACGCAGTAACGCAGCCTGCTTACGGGGAAGTAACAGTAATCTAATTACTGTTTTTGCAATTTTAATCCCTTACTTTACTCGTTACTTGAAAAAAGTAATGGGATTACAGTAACGCGTTACTTCTAACGCGTTACTGCCCATCAGTGGCTGCTACTATAGATCCTGACTGTCTCTCAGAAGCTCTTGCTATTGCTTCATGGTCAGAAAATAGAAAACAACTCACTGTCACTTAGACCATGTACGGGGGATTGTCCACATGTCTCTTCAACAACAAAAAAGAGATAAATGCACAAAAAAAAATATTAATTTAGGACACTTATATCATACAAATGTAATGAAAATATATAATATATGATATAGTCATAATACAGTTGATTTTGCAGCTGCACAACATGAAATGACAATTGCAAACTAAATGTATTTGTTCTAAACTTGCATTAATAACTAAAATACAACAGCAGTAGGGGTGTGCAAAAAAATCAATTCGTATTCGAATCGCGATTCAAGCTCTACCGATTCAAAATCGATTCATAGAATTCCAAAAATCGATTCATATTTAAAAAAAAGAAATTATTATTTTATTTTAAATTGTATGTCTACTGCAATCACATGATAGATAGATAGATAGATAGATAGATAGATAGATAGATAGATACTTTATTGATTCCCAAGGGGAAATTAAAGGTCCCAGTAGCTTACAGACATCACACACAACATGCATACATCATAACAGGATGTTAAAATAATAAATAACAAATCCACATGAATAATATGGACAACAAAAGATACTAAATAAAAAATCTAAGGGATGTATTATATATATATATATATATATATATATATATATACACACACACACACACACACACACGGGAAAAGTAACTACATTTACATACTGTGAATTGATTTTTTAATCAAGAATCGTTTTTTAATCGAAAATCGATGTTGAATCAAATCGTGAGCCTAAAAATCGGAATCGAATCGTGATTTTCTGAATCGTACACCCCTAAACAGCAAGCAAACCAAAGTACCAGAATACTACACCAGCCCTGTTCAGATTTGTGAATTCAGACAAAGACAGTTTGTTTGTTTAAAATGTCTGACGTGTGAAGGAAAAAAACTAAAAAATAACAGCAACTCAGGATCTACAATACTGCTGAGGTACATACTAGGACACTTATCTAATTTTCCTTTTAAACATTGCATAATACATTTATTGCACCACATAGAGCTAAATCTAATTTTCATCTGTCATCCCTAAGTCTTCAAGATCATACAGTCATCTTTGGTTTCAAAAATACGAACAGAGGCCACATTTTAAACATTAATTAAATTACAATTATCTGTATTCTAATAGAAAGAATTGTCATGTTGTGAATGAAATTTCAAAGTGCAATTCTTATAAAGACTCATTATATGCAACATCTTACCTTCTGAATCAGCAGAGTCTTGATAGTCAACTGAAATAAAATACAGAACAAAAAAAGATTGCTGATATTGTGGTTTCATGTATTGTATTCACAACAAAAGGTTCAATAACAAGACACTTGGTGTCACTTGATGAATAAAACAATTTTAGTGCATACACTGGTTTTTCATTTTCTTTAATGTAATAATGTTCATTTATATTTGAATTATAAGAGCCAGTAGGTGCCATTAGTGAGACAAGGTGGAGCCCACATAAACGCATTAATTTAACTGTTGTCGTATTTGTTTTAATTGTTTTAATCCGTTCCAATACCCATAAATCGCCTAGAGCCCCTTTATGGGCTTCTATTCATGGAATGAAGTAAACTGGAAGTTCCCCTCATTATCATATAATCAATGACCAGAGGTGGGTAGTAACGAGTTACATTTACTCCGTTACATTTACTTGAGTAAGTTTTTGAAAAAATGATACTTCTAGGAGTAGTTTTAAATCACTATACTTTTTACTTTTACTTGAGTAGATTTGTGAAGAAGAAACTGTACTCTTACTCCGCTACATTAGGCTACAATAAGCTCGTTACTTTTCTTTTTACCTCTTTGGTATTCTACGAGTCATTGTTTTATCCCCCCGCGTACGCCTCATTTTAATGTTTTATTTTGACAGAGAGAGAGACTTCCGCTAAAGCCTCTACCACGTGACGGTGTTTCACCAATCAAACGTAGTTGTGCAGTCTCGTCACCCTACTGCTCAAACCTAGCAGCGGGATGGGTTAGCTTTTACAGTCGCAGCAAAACAAAAATGGCAATGTCAGAAACGTCACAGACGAGGAGGAACCGCGCCCTGTACTACGAAGCAAGATCAACATGCCCTGGATTTATTTCAGTTACCCGGCTTCACCTAACCTAACCACCGCGGTCCTGCATAAACTGTGTCATGACGCTGGTTATCAACTAGTTCAGTCAACCCAGGGTGTCCCAATCCAGCGGCGCCTGTTCACATAAAAGAGGTGATGTTTGCACAACATGACCAACAATAGCCACATATTTTACATAAGAAGAGCAAACTATAATTCTACATAAAAATGAACACATAGCCTATGGTTTTACAGGCAAAACGCAATACAGTCGCTGCTTCCTAAAACGGGAAGGAAAGCTGGCAAAAAAAAGAAGAAATTGCCGACGCTGTAGATGCGCACAAATCTTATCAATATCACTTCCCCACCAGTCAGGCACAATATCTGACCATAATTACACTTGTACTTTCCATAAACTGTCGTTGCTTTAGCCTTTTATTTCAGTTGCAACCATGGCAGTGAGAGCGATCGTGAGAGCAAATAAAAAAATATAGAAAACATAAAACCGCTGTGCAGCATTACACACGGCAAATATACCCATCAGGGAATGTTAACGGGGCTGTCGGTCTCTAAATATTTTTTGTATGAGCACACCCCTCTCTTTTTCTCTCTCCCCCTCTCTCCCTCTCTCTCCGCGCACCGAGCTCCACCTGATCTTCTAAGAACGGTGATGCCGTTATCAGTGGAGTATTGATCGGTCAGTAGGCGGTGCTTTCACACCAGTTGATCTCTGATCTCCAACTTAGGGGCCATCCACACGGAAACGGTTTTTTGTGCAAACGCACATGTTTTGCATCGTTTGGGCCGACCGTCCATACGAATCCTGCAAACGCACCGCCTGAAACGCACTTTTTTGAAACCAGGTCTCAGGGTGAAAAAATCGGAAAACGGCTCTCGTTTGGCTTCATATGGATGGTGAATACGGATCCGTATTGAGTATGTCATCGTCACACCCCTCTTTTACACCTTCTACCACGGCCGCTGACACACAACTGCGGTGAAGCGAGCATGTCCCATCTCCATGGTCAAACCATAGACTGTTAATATTACAGTCTATGGGTCAAACCAGCTCACTATATCTAAATACTGTGTCTCTGCTCCCTGACCCTTCCCTCTGGATTCTACACAAGATATATTGCTAACGTTATGGAGTCAACGTTAAACATCGCTTAAGTAGCTGACCGCTCCAGCAGTGAAGTAACGTTAACGTTAGCTGCTATGGCTATCTGTTTATAAAGTGGAGGTAGACAACTTATCAACTAGCCAGCTAATCTGTCTGCTTATAAACTCCTTGAACGGATTATAGTACCTTTTACCATGGCTTATTGTAGAAAGGCTACTGCAAGAAAAACGTATAGATTATTAAAAAGACATCATTCATGGATCATTGATGTTTGTTTGACTGCCGATGTTAGAGCTAGCACGCTGCAATCTTGCCAAATAAAAAGCAATCCAACAGCACATTATACAATATAAACAAAGGCCTTTATAAAATGAGCCGTGGTAAAAGTTAATATAGTCCACGGATGTATTAAGAGAAAATGATAATCTAGCTAGCTAGTCGGTTGTGTTGGGAAGTAGACAGGAAGTGGAAGTGACTAGCTATGCTCTTCTTCTCCGTTTTTTTGGTGAATTTCTGTAGCAGAAACAGCGCCACCTATAGGCCTGGCATATGAAGTAGCGTGATGAGTCATTTACAAGTGGATTCATTTGGACGCAACTATTCTTGAACCGAATCCAGGGAAGACGGGTAAAAAAAAGATCGTTTTGGTACGTGTGGACGTGGCCTTAACCTGTTCCCGACCAGGTTAGGCGTCCAGCATAAGTTACCACGGCGATTGAACCCGAAGTGATCCACCTTTGTGAATGAAAGCATGTTTACCTTAGTAAAAGTACCAAACAGCAGCTACATTACCTTGTTCTAGTTCTGCCTGCAGAGTCTGGTAAAAAAAGTGTAAAGGTTTGGAAATGTGTGTTACTTGTGCTTATTTATTTTTTATGTATTATTATTTTATTGATATTATTTTTTTAAGTACTTGAATTTACCTGGATTATTTTAATTTAAGCTATTTTATAATTAATTAATTAATTTAAATTAATTTAATTGATTGGATGAACTATAATTTGTCTAAATATGATTATTTTGTATTTTTTGTCCGTCTGATTGAATGCTTATGTTAAAAAAATAAATCAGACGTTACTCAACAGTTACTCAGTACTTGAGTAGTTTTTTCACCAAGTACTTTTTTTACTCTTACTCAAGTAATTATTTGGATGACTTTTTTACTTTTACTTGAGTCATATTATTCTGAAGTAACAGTACTTTTACTTGAGTACAATTTTTGGCTACTCTACCCACCTCTGTCAATGACATGTAAACACATAAATCAAATACAGCCAAATTATGTCATGTACAGAGGATCATGTCCATATTGAGTATGCATTGGAATTGGACCTAAAAATGTGATTCAGCTCTCTTTCAGTTACATATATCTTTCTTTTATGCATTATGCATAATAATAATGTATTGTTTCACATATAGTGAAGGTAATATGTTTTTTTGTAATTGGTATTTTATTGAGTTTTTGTATATTAACATTGTTAAATTCTAGTCTACAGCTCAAGTGACATATGTACATGTATGAAGGTAATATTGTTTAATAACCACTAACCTTTTTGAATTTCACAGATCCATACTGGTTCACACTGTGGTTCACCCTTCTTCTTCTTCTTTTTGTTAAAGGGTAAGAGTGTAAGCTGGAAGTTTGTGTCTGGATTCTCAATGAACACTTCATAGAAATTTGGATCTTGGCTATCGTATCTGAGGGTTATTTCCTGTGTAAAAAAATAACATGAAAGCGAGAGTAGTTAGACTTTGACAAAGTTAGAGTCAATGTAAATCTTATACAGGAGTAAAGGAGTTCTCTGGTCAAACTAAATTGTTTATTGATAATGGTTTGTCTGGCTGCTGTGTGGTCAACTGAACATGCGTCTGCTCTCTGGCGCACACTGAACGCAGCAAGCAAGGCCCACTCCAAACACAGCTGCAGTATTTCCGACTCTCTTGAAGTAGCTAATGTGTGGCCAAAATGTCAATAGATTTGTAACTAGTCTCATTTTTGGTGCCTTAGTAATGACAATGTTGGATTATTGTAGTGATGTGCCTTGTTTTATACGATATTACGAGACTATAACTGCAGCATTGCTCTCAAAGACCGTTTACTGTCTGTGTTCAATCTGCTTAGTATTATTTATTCACTTCAGACCTGTGGGGCGATTTGTATTTGGCTGAACTCTAAGGTGACAGTACCTGAAGTTTAAACAGCTTGACTTTCTACACAACTTGATTTATGAATGCCCACACACTGATATGCCACTGTGATGTCATATATACAGTATTATATGACACTAGTCAGCGCACAATTTTAAATACTTTCAGAACAGCAAGTGTTGTTAAACTTCTGGGTTTTATCTTTTACAGAAACTGATGATTAGCTCTGTGACTTGAATGTAACACTAATACATGAGAGGCACAAACTGGGGCTAGGTCTCCCCATCTGTTAATGAGTGAGTTCACTGTTCTGAGCCAATTAACCTGAGTACAAACAGGTGTTCCAGCCTTTGCTTCAAAAAGGGACCCAAGGGTACATGTGAGTTCCCTTAATTGTATCTGTTTTTCACTTGTATCTTTTGGCAGCTTATAATTCTAATTGCAGCAGTAAGAAAAAATGTAATCGCAAAACATCAGCTGCCTGCTTGCAATTCAAAATCAGAGATGTCATGAAATTTCTGATTCCTACTACATCTCCCACTTGACGAACAGAACTATGACAGTGTCAAAAAACCAATTGCTATGATCCTACACTATCTTTGTATTCACTATGTACCAGGCACGGCGCCAGGATTCCAGTTTTGGATGGGCCAGACCAATTTTGGGTGGGCCTTAAATTAAAAACGTTATCAAATCCCTGTTTAACCTAATACAAATGACTGGCTAATATACTGTTATATTATATATATTATATGTGCTTACATAATAACGATTATAGCTTGATGCTATTTATATGTTGTTGCATTGTAAAAAGTTTCGGTGCAAAGGACGGACCTATCCGCGAACGCTCTCCTTGGTTCTGCCCAAAAGAAGAGCGCTTTGGACTCTCCATTACGCACCATACCTGGCTGTGCTATAGCGCATTTCTCCTAACCTAAGGCCTATAGATTGTAAAAGTGGTCAGGAATCTAATATTTCCCCAAAACATAGTTTAGTTCTGCTCGTATAACATGAGGCCGAATATTTCACAATTCTTTTCAATTGTTTTAAGTTTTCAACAATATACAGATCAACAACACTGCCCGACAGTTTCAATCAATACTCGGCCACAGAACATGTTCATTGACAACGTCATCTGTCATGTAAAAACAAGACTCAAGTTATTTCCTTACTTAAGTGTGATGATTCATGTTATAAACATGTTTAACAAAAATAAATAAATCGCATTAATAGCCCTAAAGCATTATTGGCCATAACAAGAGAAAACCATGAGGGAAAAACAACTTAACAACAGTAACGAGCTGTTATAGAAATAGAACTGCGCCTGCAGCTCTGTAGCGGGTTATGAATTGATTATTTTAATCTATACATGTCATATAACGACATAATAAAAGTAGCCTTCACATACCTTACTGTTATCCTCTGGCGGTCCTACACAATTAAGCTCCCTAAAGAAGGAGTGACCGGATACTTTAGCACTGGTTGAGTTGTGGGCTCCTCCACGGAAGACCGATCCACAGGACTATATCCATAGGGGCTATATATCATCCACTCGCAAGGCAGAGGCAAAGGCACTAGCACCGGCGCTGGTTGTGCTGGCCGCGCTGGCCGCGCTAGCATCGTTAGCATCCTGCGGTGTCCGAGACAAAGATGTGCTATAGGCGTTGTGGATCTCAGCTCTCCTTCATCTCCTGGTTGCAGCGATGACTCTGAGACCGTTCGTGCACGTTTAAGGTACCTAAACAACGACTGTTGCAACCTTGTCCTTTAGTGGAAATGATTTTCACACTCTCAGATCACTGGGAGCTAGCCTAGCATACCGACAAGCTACATCCGATCTGAACCTCACTGTCTGCTGAACTTGCGCAGAAACATAAAAATAGACATGACCAGTTTTTTTAAATTGTTGAACTAAACATTTTGACAATTTTAGTACAAATTATGAGATTATTTGCCGATTTTTAATAATTTTTCAACAAATTATAATATATTAATTAATTAATGTTTTTTGAGGAAATGTTTTGGGTGGGCCTGTTGAAAAGTGGGTGGGCCTAGGCCCGTCAGGCCCACCCATAACGCCGTGCCTGCTATGTACACAGATTGAATTGCTGACTGATGTTGCAAACTGTACCTCTGGGAGAATTTTTGCCATGTTTGTGTCTGCTGCAAGTTTGAAACCCTGCTGCATTTTCAGGTACTTGTCTGGGCGTGGCTTTTCGATTCTTTTGTATCCTTTTTTCTCCTTATTTTTGTCCACTGTCTGGAAAAAAAAGAAATATAAGCACAAAACTGCTTCAAGGTTACAGTGGCAAACATTGCTATCTGTAATTTAAAGTCCATCACGAAAAAACAATATGGTTTTAACAATAGAGTATTAGGGTCACTATTGGGAAAAATAGTCATTGAGGAAATGGTCATTATAATAAAGTCGTACATCTGAGAAAAAAATTACAAACCCACATCAGCAAAGTGTGAGAACACACACCGCTGCATTGTTTGACCATTACCACCAGTTCAGTTAGAATCACTTATTACTATTTATATCAACTTGTTAAGAAGTTAAATTTGACAGAAAAGGGTCTGATGTTTAAGGTAGACTTTTTTTATGTATGACTTCATTCTCATAATGTTTTTTTTTTATATTTTTATTCCCTCAAGTATGTCTTTATTCCCATAGTAGTACAACTTTTAAAATATGAAGACAGAGTCGCATTTCACTTTTGTTTTCATTTTAAACACTGGCCTTAATACTCCATTGTAGGCTTTGGTATGGAATCTCATTATGTTAC
>JABUOV010000555.1:0-23512 GCA_025617405.1 Perca schrenkii
TCAGAACTTGGTTTTAGTCAGTTAGAGTTTATGTTTCATTTCAAATCATATATGCCATTCATAACAACCTAAATGTGTCACTGTCACTTGGTAAATATACATAGGTAAGTAAGTTCAAAATCACCCCTTGTTCTGTTATTCCTGAGTCCTAGTTCTAGATCTCCTATTAGGATCTATTAGGCTACTTGTTTTGCAGCTCTTCTGGATATTTTGCTCCTAGTCTGTGTGAACTTTCTACAGAGTTAGTTAACTGGTCCCTGTTCAGTCATATATGTAAGGAGTAGAGGCATTTCTCCTAGTCTGTGTGAACTTTCTACAAAGTTAGTTAACTGGTCCCTCTTCAGTCATAAAGGAGTAGAGGCGTTTTGACTTGCTCTAGTGTGGTTTTTGTGTTCACAATATGTATATTACCATCAAAGTGTTTGTGCATACAGTCGCAAAGTTAAGAAGTGTTCTAAATAATATGTAGCCCTGGCTAAATTTTATTTAGATATTTATCGAAATTATGTTAATGCAATACAAATATATAAATATGGTGAAGAAAATATAAGTCAATGCCATATGTTAAAATGGTTAACATTAATAAAACGTTTAAAAGGTAAGAGTTACATTTACAGTTTTCAAAAGATCAAAGTTTTAAGTTGATGCAGTTGACTGTAGTTTGAGTGAAGTGTACATGATTCAGCACGTGTAAGGGTAATCTGCCACACAGTTTAACCTGATAGCAGCCTAATATGTCAATCATCGTCTTTCTATACTTCTGTTGGAAGGTCATGACCTATCAGCCAATGTAATTACAATCCCAGGTAGAGGGGCGGGGCTTAGCGGTAACCTGCAGAGATCCAGTCAGAGAGACAGAGACGCTAAGTGAACGGACTTTGTGAGGTTTAGTAGGTTGTAGAAGGACATTGTTATCCATTACTGAGGCTGACAACCAGTTCTGCTGTGTTTTGGCGTATTGAAATCGACAAGAGGTAAATATACATGTGCATGTGTGTGATTATATATGCTGTAATTAAGTGTTATAGTATCTATTGTGTCACTAACTGTGAATAGCAGTTAGCGATAGCACAATTGCCATTAGCATTGTTTTCGTAGCCTACTGTTAGCTTTGCATGTGAAATAATTGAGACAAGCTACCGATAATTCGCAGTGAAATAGTTGATGGACCTGCTTGCTCAGTTAATTTATTTGATTCAGGAGACGGACATTTGTGATCGACCACACAGAGAGCGATCTTCCGTCCTGCTGGTGTGATGTAGACGGTCGCTGCTGTTTTCTGTTCTGCTGATCTTCCTGCTGTGGTTTACCCGGGGCTCTGCCTGCTGCCATCGCCAAGTTGGCCTTTTTCATAAATCCCCTTGACTGGGATTCGTGAGTACTGAGTATATTGCACGTGCATTTTATTTTATTGGTTGTGTAAACAAGTGAAACGGCCGTCACATTTGTAGGCCTCCTCTCCCAAGCTTCTGTTCAGGCCTGCAACAGGGTTTTTTTGTTTGTATTTTGATTGCTGAGTATGAATGTGTGAGTGTGGGCCCACAGATAACTATTCAGGTTTACATGTCAAAAGGATTTATGCATTTATTTTATTGAAACATAAGCAGAGCTAACAATTTATAGTATACTCTGATAGCTGTATTGACGTAACATATTATTTTGGGTGTCATAAAAAATAGGGAGTTATTTATACTGGCCTCACTTGTGTTAATGTTTCTTATACACCATACATGTGTTTATTATTTTTGTTCTTTAACTAAATAAATTCCAATATCTGGGTTTATAGTATTTAAAGTATCATTTTTGGGTCTTAGATTTTGTACATGAGGTTTTGTTCTGAGTTACAATTTAAAAGAGTAATCAAGGTTAACACAAAACTTACCTAATTAATTTTGGAGGCACCGCCAGTTATTTTAATAATATTGAGAAACATAAATTGCTAACAAGCATTAGTTAGTACCAGTAAAGACAAGAAAAACAAAAAACACATATAGCTTCATGGGACAGGTGTTACAAATATAATAAATGTCATGTGTCCCTATTTGACTGGTGGGTCCACCATGTATAAACTCACCCTATTACTACACTAGTAACTAGGGCTGTAATGTCCCAGTCGACTAATCGATTTATTGGTCGATACGTTCTGGCTCGACCAAAATTCTGATTGGTCGATTTTTTGCCGTGTTAATTTCATCAGGTGGAAAGCACTAATTGCTAATGGGGGTGTTTTCAGAGCACCCCTGTGCCCAACCCACTGGAGACAGAAGAAAGTACTAGAAGGCATTCGATGCGATGCGAGTAAAAAACGCTCGTCTCCACGTGGTCCCTGACATGGTGTCATCAGCTTGTCCGCTTTCATTGGCCATAGCAGAGGCAAACCTGAACGGATTGGCTAATATGACCTACCAATGGAAAGCTTAGAAGTTAGGGAATAGGACGACGCCCACACCAAGCATGTAGGAAGCTGGGAACAGAAGCTATCGCCGATTGAAGTGCAGAAATGGAAAGCTGTTTCGCGTTTTTCCGTTGTGATTCGGCCAGAAATGTCAACATTGTGAGGCGAATATATCGTTTTGGAATATAACGGCTTGGATATTACATTTCCTTGGACTCTTGGGGATTTATGAAAATCAAGTTTTGGGCAAAATACCACTGTTTGGCTGAAAGGACAACAAAAACAGGTATGCATGCACTCTCAGCTCTAACGACCAGCTGCGCGGGCTACGGGTGAATTGTTTTATTTTCTGTTATTTTTGTAACAGTTGTGTAACTGCTATAAATCATCTTACGCTTTGTATGTGGGCTTAAATTAATCATTAGAGGCTAAGCTTTCAATTGGTGTGTCGCATGGCTGTATATTTGGAAGATTTAATGCTTTAAAGTTATAAAAACGCTAGTGAGTGGAAGTTTTATCGAGGTTACAGCGACGCCACAGTCACAAAGTGTCCCGCTGACGGGACGGTGATCCTGTAACTGGTTAAGAGTAAAAGCTTTAAGTTAATAGTCTATTCGTGTCTCAGCCGCGATGCTGAGCTCCTATGTTCAGCCGCTCGGTGCGAGGACACGCACACAGCGGCTGAAATGATAGTGTCTGTCAGTTATTATAACATATGACAAAAACAATTGTCTAAATTATGTTGCATATTTCTCAACAGTTATTGTGCTGATATCACTAGTTGACATAGTACTATTTTCGGAAATCATAGGCTATGATATTGCGCAGCTGCACGTGATGCAGCGCTATCAGAGCCGACAGACTCGAGGGGATTCATTTCAGTGCAAAATAATTAGGTCAAAAACGATTTAATATACTGCAAATAGCCTACTAGTTTTTATGTTTATTTATAATTCATTTAGGCTGACAAGGCTACCAAGTATTGGGCAGCTAATTAATCTAACACCCCCCACGACTTTTAGTCGATTTTCAGTCGAAATTTCAGGACTTCAGTCGACCAAGATTTTCTTTGGTTGATTACAGCCCTACTAGTAACCTGTGGACAGCCAGGGGGAACTAACAGCCGGTAAGTAACATTAGAGAGTAGAGTCCATCACTCAGACAGTGACACATTTAGGTTGTTATGAATGGCATATATGATTTGAAATGAAACATAAACTCTAACTGACTAAAACCAAGTTCTGACTCGGTTTCAATAGTGTTAGTGTGTTGAAATACATACTGGGTGAACAGTGAAGCTAATGTAGATGCTTTTTTTCAAGGAGTCTTACCAATTTTAGGAAAATGCAGGAGGAGGATGATCCTACATATACAGCAAATGCAGCCAGGGACGTTTTTTTTAATGACCCTGCAGTGGGATGTTGTTAACTTGCATTATCATGAGCAGGTGTGTCGGAAATGAGATTCAAAACAAAAGTCCAGTTTGCAGTTCTGGTCTGGCATGCAATCACCAGGGGAGAGATAAGTGTCCTCTGCATAAAAAAGGTGGACACCAAATAGTATACTGTATATAATAGGGCTGCACGATTAATCTAATTGCGATGTCACTCTGTGCAATTACATAACTGCAAAAAAATGTGTGACTTAAGTTAAGAAAAAGGTGTGCACTGCAGTCTCCACGTTGGGTTGTAACACGAGCAGCAAATGCGCTACCAGCTGTTTACACAAAATAGGCAGTAAAGGAAAATCAAAGAATGAAAACTTCCAGCCGAGCATTGTTTGAATTATGAAAGATATAATGGAAAGTTGCCCACACAGCGCCAAATGTTAGGCAGTGGATTGACTGCACGGCAGTGACCGGATCAAAGAAAACAAACGCACAGATAATTTTTCTTCATGTATGCTCATTTATCTTTGTTTCAAAGTCCGCCAGTCACAGGTACTCTGGGGCACAGGGATCTGTCCTCCACTATATACTCCATACAGACAGAAACAGAAACAAAAGAACAGGGATTTCTCTATTTTCTAAGTTTGAGTGGATGGAATAACCAATATTTTGTGTTGCTTGTACGGAAGTGAACTTTGAATGTCTGTCACTTCCACTAATGTAATCTTCTCTCTGTACCCTAGTGACTCCCCTCAGCCGCTCCATCTACAACTTCCTGTAAGGGAGATCACATTCTCCGAAACAGTGCTGATCAAGGGAGGCTGCGGGGTCATCCATTGTTTTGAAAGGTGTCCCTTGACTGTCAGCTCTCCATCGCAGCCCTGCATGGCAGTCAAGAAAAGAATCTCCTGAACCATTCCTGCTTAACTCACCTCCACTGGACCTTGCACACTTTTTTCCATCTCAACATCAAACATATTGAACGATACTCTAAGATGTATATAGAAATTGCTTACTTACTTTTCTTGGCACATTTAACATTAACTTGTACGTAATACATCCTCATACACTGGAGTATCTCATGAGTACAGATGCCCATCAATACGCTGTTGCAGGAGAGGTAAATGACACCAAGATATGGCAGTTGAAGAAAAACAAATGTAGAGTATGTGATAACAGGACATGCAAGTCATCAATTATCAACAATGTTATTTTTGTGGTGGTTAAGTATAGATTGATCACGCAAGTAAGGTTAACTAGCAAGATGTTCTTTAAGGGCTGACGGCCGGTTAACATTACGGACAAAAACTATTTGTTCCGCGTATTCTCTTGTGTGTGTCACGTATCCGTCTCCTCGAGCTGTTGTGGTTGATATGACGTAGGTCCCCTAGCTTTGACCAGACACAAAAATGGTGACCGCAAAGCAATGTGATGTCACGTGGTCCTTATAAATATATACCAGAAACTATGCACAAAGGACTACTTGCACCCTAGTGCTGCTGAAGTTTTGATGTTATTTAATAAATGTCATGTTTTATATCTGTCATGCTTTTGTGTTTGTCAGTACATTTTTCAGCTTTACATTTTTAGTAATGCATGGAATAAAAATAAATTAAAATGCTTATAATGATTTATCATTACAACTTAATGTCCAATTGACTCAAGATCATAAACCATAGTATTTGAATGTGTTGAGGGATCTGACACCTGCTGTTCCTGTGTCAAGGTAAGTTTCCTGAAAGGTCAAATGAAGTATGACACGTATGTTTAATTTAGTTGCTTTATATAGAGCGCTGGTGGGTGTTTTTTGCATAAAGATATGAAAGTAGAGGAAAGAATTAATATATCTAGCCATCTTCAGGTCAATTGCGCTTACTGGAATTAAAATAAATGGTGATAGTGCCCTATGCTGCCATTATAATTTTAATTTAGTTTTTATTGAGATATAACTAATTCTTATTTAACTGACTATGCAAGACAGCTGTGGCTGTCTTAAATTGTCCCAAAACTAGCATTTTTTTGTAGTAATTAAATAAGATTTATAATAATATTTAGGTTTGATTTTTGCATGCCCTTTACAGAAACTATTAATCCTTTTTGTCAAGATTTTCAGAGTTGTCAGATTTTCTGGTAAGCTACCATTTGGTTCCTAGTAGTTGAATTAGGAGTACAGTATTTTTGAAAATCAGCTTACTCTTCATATTAACCCCTCTCTTGGTCTTTTAGTAATAGACCGGTATTTGCAGCAATTAAATATCACCATATCTGAAATCTTTTTAACAATAGACCCAGATAAAATGTACAATAAAAAGCAGACGTGATGCCCATTAGGTTGTTAGTGTGACAGCGTTTAGTCAGTTTTTAGTGTGACGGTGCTTATTAAATTTAAGCAGGTAATAATGAAAATAGCTCGTCACCACTTTTTATTACATTTTTGGGAAGATGATTTGGATTGATTAATTAAATAAAGTATGAGCACCCAGTGCCTACTGATGTCTGGCAATGCAAATGTGACATACTACAAAGTTGTGCATTTTCTTTGGGCTACTTCAACAATCTGCAAATGAGATCCGTGCTTGATTAGTGTTGCCTGACCTCCTTCTTTACTGATTGGGTGATTAGAGTTCAAATCTATTGGCTGTGAAAGCCACAGGGCGGAGTTGATTATCAAAACGCCACCAGGTGTCTAATAAGCATCTGGTGGCGTTTATTAAACGCCTGGTGACGTCACACGCGTGGTGGCGTTTATTAACCGCCAGGTGGCGTTTATTAGACGTGTAGTGGCGTTTATTAACCGCCAGGTGGCGCCACAAACGCCGTTCAAAACGCCGTGCGAATTGTGACGAATTGTGACCCTTTTGGCTTTCCATAGTGGCGTTTATTAACCGCCAGGTGGCGTTTATTAGACGTGTAGTGGCGTTTATTAACGTGAGTCATTCCTTAACACTAGCTATGCCTTGAGTTCGCTAGCATCCATGCTAATCGGTGCTAATCATGGATGTATTAAGAGAACGGTGCTAATACTGTCTATTGCTAATTGTGCAAAGCTAACGGGTTAGCTAAGATGCTGTATTCATATGCTAATAGGGTAATTAGCCACAAAAGGCTAGCGGAGTACTGTGTATTGCCTGTGAAAAGGCTAATGATTCTATCTATTGGTTATGGAAAGTAATGTTGCTTTTCAACACTATTGCTAGCTGCGGGTATCTGTTGAATGAATGTTAGTACAAGTTGTGTGTTTAATTGTTTAACTGGAGTTTATGGAGAAGTAACTCAAAGAGGCTAATATTTAGTGCATTCTTTCTACTGTTACCTGTCAACCCGGTCTCACGCCAGGTCGTGTAATAGTTACGTTATTGTAATCTATTAAGTCGTGGACAGGTTACGATTTTGACGTTTTTTTCGTGTATATGCAACGACTTGAACGTGTACAGGTCACGCTTTTCGAACCTGGCGACTACGGGGAAATGAGGCGCCACACGCCGGCCAAAACAACGGCACGGGCCGCCACTCGCGATCGGGGAAATGGTGACGCGACTACGGGGAAATGAGGCGCCACACGCCGGCCAAAACAACGGCACGGGCCGCCACTCGCGATCGGGGAAATGCTGACGCGACTACGGGGAAATGAGGCGCCACACGCCGGCCAAAACAACGGCACGGGCCGCCACTCGCGATCGGGGAAATGCTGACGCGACTACGGGGAAATGAGGCGCCACACGCCGGCCAAAACAACGGCACGGGCCGCCACTCGCGATCGGGGAAATGCTGACGCGACTACGGGGAAATGAGGCGCCACACGCCGGGCAAAACAACGGCACGGGCCGCCACCCGCGATCGGGGAAATGCTGACGCGACTACGGGGAAATGAGGCGCCACACGCCGGCCAAAACAACGGCACGGGCCGCCACTCGCGATCGGTATCGAAAGCCCAAAAGCTCTCATTACGTCACTTTCCTACCTGTTTTGAACGGTCAGGACGTCGTCTTTTACGTCGTCTAATGACAAAACGCTGTAAAAAACGCCGTGGAATGCTCATCTAACGCCGCTTTTTACGTGGCTCGGTACGCGTAACATGCAAAAAACGCCGTAAAAAACGCCGTGGAATGCTCATCTAACGCCGCTTTTTACGTGGCTCGGTACGCGTAACATAACGTGTCAGAAGACATGTAGTATATATGATAATGAGTTCCACCCTGTCTTTTCCAAAGCCAATACATTTGTACTGTTATCAACCAATCAGTAAAGAACAACAACAGACCACATTAATCCAACCCAGCACAAGTATGAACAAAGCTTGGTGGATTTGGGAGAGATTTTCTTTTTTTTACAGTTTATTTTTCTATTATTTTGGCAATCGGTAAACTAAAATTGTAGGCAGATAAACTGTATTGTGTTATCTTTGAATAGGTTATCATTTGTGGAAGGTTTACTTCAGATATAATTATATAAAGGGTACTGATATTGTCCTAACTCGCTCTTGGTAAAATAAGTGCACCAACCTCCAATAATTAAAACCACGGACTTTCACCAACAAAATGAATGAGCTAGTTTTGATTGATATTGCTGTATTGTAGCTGCATATTAAGTAAATAACGTCTGTGTTTCCCCCTACTTTTATTAATAGAACCAATACAACCATCCAGTTGATTTGAAGAGCCACAATCCAAACATAATGCAATATATCCACTAGGGGGCACTCACACTAGACATTCGTTTTTAACAGGCTTTAAAGACTTGAAGTGTATACATCCATACCAACTATTGATGTAACAAGTAGCCTACACCAACATTTTTTTTAAGCCTTTATTTGGATACAAGTCCACCAACATGCTTAGGCCTACTTCCTACATTATTAAGTAAAAGGAGATGTAGGTAACAGTACAAGTAAGTGGCCTAATGATAGTAAAGTAAATAGTGAAATTGTAGGCTTTCAACTGGGAGTAGCCTATATCTGACCGTTTTTTCCCTTTTCATGGTCAAAAGGGGATGGGAGAAATTAAAAATATGCTGTGATTTTCATTTTCTATTTCATATAACAAAAATAAAATCACTTGGAAATAGAAATGAAAAAAGCCTTTTTTTTCATATTCAGAGACCGGATGTTGTCATTTCCAAGGCAACAGCGCCAGCGCAGAGGTCCGTGTACTTTTTCGTTCATTCGATTTTCATTTCATAAACAGGTATTAAAAAACAAAAAACGATGGTTATTTGATTTTCGTTTTAAAATACAACATTTGAAATTGAAATACAAGGCATGTTTTCCTTTTCATGGTCAACAGGGGATGGGAGAAATTTAAAATATGCTTTGATTTTCATTTTCTATTTTATATAACAAAAATAAAATCACTCGAAAACAGAAACGAAAAAAGTCTTGTTTTTTCATATTCAGAGACCAGATGTTGTCATTTCCAAGGCAACAGCGCCAGCCAAGCCTACCAGTGTTGCTTTCAGCCCAGGCTAAAATTACTTTGGAAACCTATACCTGGCTATACTCTTGATAATGCTTGGGGGGAAATTAATTTCATAATGTCACATGTATTTATTCCCCTCTCTCCCTGCCTCCCTCTGACTCTCTGTCTCTACCTGCCGCAGAACCCGTAATGTCAGCTACGTCCATTGGGTTAGATTTTTGACAGTTTTCGGTGGTTATGAGAGAGAAATTTGGTAATCCTTGATCATTGCTCATTGATCATAGAGCGGGTAACGCCAGCTCTGCAGAGTCAGTCCCGGGGAGCGAACCGCGAGGACCGAGGTTACAGGGCTGGTGGCTACCTGCAGCAGCAGCTAATATTACAATATTAGACCCAGCACCGGAGGTCTGATCCCCATGATCTGATCCCGAACCCCCGGTGACTCTCTGCCAGATCAGCAAGCTTAACGGCAGCAACAGAAAGTTTGCGGGGATTGTTAACGGTGGCGTAATGGTAACGTAAAAGCCGTGAACCGAAATTCTGTTTCCTCAGTCAGCTGGTTCGACTCTCTTTGGGCGAAGTGTCTGCGGCGGGTAGAGACAGAGAGAGTCAGAGGGAGAGAGGGTAATAAATACATGTGACATTATGAAATAAAATTCCCCCCAAGCATTATCAAGAGTATAGCCAGGTTTCCAAAGTAATTTTAGCCTGGGCTGAAAGCAACACTTGTAGGCTACGCTGGCGCTGTTGCCTTGGAAATGACAACATCCGGTCTCTGAAAATAAAAAAACAAGCCTTTTTTCATATCTATTTCCAAGTGATTTTATTTTTGTTATATGAAATAGAAAATGAAAATCAAGGAATATATAAAATTTCTCCCATCCCCTTTTGACCATGAAAAGGAAAAAACGCCTTGTATTTCAATTTCAAATGTTGTATTTTAAAACGAAAATCAAATAACCATTTGTTTTTTGTTTTTTAATACCTGTTTATGAAATGAAAATCGCATGAACGAAAAATTACACGGACCTGGTGGAAAAGTTTATTTATCTTTTATTTTTTTTTCAAAAAGTGAAACTTTCATATAGGCCTATTCTAAATTCATTACACATAAAAGGAAATATTTCAGGCCTTTTTTTGTTTTAGTCTTGATGATTACGACGTAGGCTACAGCTCATGGAAATGAAAAATCCGTATCTCAAAATATTAGAATATTAGCCTACACTACCAGTCAAAAGTTTTAGAACACTCCAATGTTTTTTGTTTTTTATTGAAATTTTAGCAGTTGAAGTCCAATGAATAGCTTGAAATGGTACAAAGGTAACTGGTGAACTGCCTGAGGTGAAAAAAAAGTAAGGTTACCCAAAATGGAAAAATAATGTACATTTCAGTATTTTACAAAAAGGCCTTTTTCAGGGAACAAGAAATGGGTTAACAACGTAAAGCTGTTCTGCAGCAATGGAGGTTGATCAAGCTTTGAAAGTTGTTGCTACCAATTCCCACAGGTGTTCACACTTGTCTGGATTACTTACAAACCCCTCTGTTTAAGTATAAAAGTATTGTTGGAACACACTGTGTTACCGTACCCTCGTGAGCATTATTTGAACAGTATTGTACTGCAGAAAGTAGTGTGTTGCTATAAAAATGGCGGTAAAAAGGCAATTAACAATGGAAGAGAGACAGACCATCATAACACTTAAGAATGGTGGTCTTTCCTACAGAGAAATTGCAAAGAAAGTCAAGGTGTCAGTGAGTACAGTATTCTTCACCATCAAAAGGCACTTAGAAACTCTGACAGGAAGAGGTCTGGCAGACCCAAAGCCACAACACAATCAGAAGACAAGTTTCTCAGAGTCAACAACTTGCGTCATAGGCGGCTCACAGGACAACAGCTTCAAGCACAGCTTAATAGTGGTCGTAATAAGCAAGTCTCATTTCAACTGGAAAGAGAAGACTTGGAGCTGCAGGTTTGACAAGTCAAGTTGCAGCAAGAAAGCCATTGCTAAGACGTCAGAATAAGAAAAAGAGGCTTGCCTGGGCCAAGAAACATCGTCAATGGACTACTGAAGACTGGAAGAAGGTGTTATTGACTGATGAATCAAAATTTGAAATCTTTGGTTCATCACGCAGGATTTTTGTAGCCTAGGCTGTCGAGTAAGTGAAAGGATGGTTACTCAGTGTGTGACATCAACTGTCAAACATGGAGGAGGAAGCATAATGGTCTGGGGCTGTTTTGCTGGATCCAGGCTCGGTGATTTGTTCAGAGTGAAAGGCACCATGAACCAAAACGGCTACCACAGCATTTTGCAGCGCCATGCAGTACCCTCTGGTATGCGCCTAGTTGGTCAGGGGTTCATCCTACAGCAAGATAATGACCCAAAACATAAGTCCAAGCTATGCCAGAACTACCTTAGCAAAAAAGAACAAGATGGTAGCTTAAAAACATAGAGTGGCCAGCACAGACACCAGACTTAAACCCCATTGAGCTGGTTTGGGATGAACTGGACAGAAAAGTGAAAGCAAAGCAACTTACAAGTGCCACACATTTATGAGAACTTCTGCAACAGAGTTGGGAAGAACTTTCTGAAGAATATTTGATTTCCATTGTAGAAAGAATGCCACGAGTGTGTTCAGCTGTTATGCCAAAGGGGGCTACTTTGATGAGTCAAAAAATGTAGAATACATTTTGGTTTATAAATTGATTCCATGATTTCTTTTTTAACTTAAATTGTTCATGTGTTCTATTCTTTCATTTCAGAGTACACTAAGACATTGAACTGCATGAATTTCAATAAAAACCTGGAAAAATTGGGGTGTTATAAAACTTTTGACCGGTAGTGTATAACAAAGAATGTATAATACAGAAATGTGGACGTGAGAAGAATCAATCAAGATTTAAAAACAAAAGAAGCCTGAAATGATAAACTTTATGTGATGAATCTAGAATATAAAGTTTCACTTTTTGAATAAAGTTACAGAAATAAACTTTTCCACGATACTATAATTTTATAAAATGAACCTGTATCGCTACACAATGGCTTCATTTAAAAGCTCAAGTAAAGTTGTTGGTTTAAAATGAAAATTTAACAAAAGAACATATCTTAACCCCAGTTGTCCATAAATGGTACAAGGGATGTGTCCACCAACAAACAGTTATCACTTGGACTTTTTAAAAAAAAATCAGTAGCCTATAAGTTGCTACTATGTCATATATATATATATATATATATATATATATATATATATATATATATATATATATATATATATATATATATATATATTTTGTACACATCTATATATATATCATATTGTATTTTTATTTTTTTATATATATATATATATATATATATATATATCTTTAAATAAGGCTTTTTGGAAAATATATGGGAAATTTAATTCCGGAACTTGAACCGCAAAATAAGGGGGCGGTCACTTCTGAGGTCTATTTAATGATACAGTCAGCTTTTAATCAAAAGCGGAGAGAAGGACGACGGCTACTAGCTACTACTCCTACTTGTTGTTACTGTTACTGTTACTACTATTACTATCCTTTTTTTAAAAAAAAAGATGGCTAGGATGAATTTTATTTCACAGTGCAAGTGGACATTGGATGACTGCACTCGTCTTCTGCAGACAGATGATGTCGGGCCTTCTCTGTTGGACTCCACATTAACAAGGTGAGAGTTTGAGCTGAGTATTGCATTTTCGTTTACAATCTTGCTAGTGAATGTCAAGTTGAACCAGTGTCTGGGTTAGTTTTTGCTAACGCTAGCCATGTCAAAGCACCTGGATGTAATTTTGTAAGAGGATGACCATGACTTCTGTAGCTAGGTTAGGTTTAACTTCAACGTAACGTAACGTCAACCTGGCTCGTAGCTAGATTTTGTGTATCTATCTTATTCTCTGTAAATTAACTGGGAAAACAGTTCAAGAATTCATTTCAAACGTGGAGTTTAAAGATTAACGTTAGCTTGGTTAGTTTAGCAGTGTGATCAAAACATTTTGGGCTAAAGTTATTAGCTGTTGTGGCGAGCAGTTGTTCTTGTAAACGTTTAGCCAGCTAACTTTCTATTTCTAATGCATTGCAGATAAATTTGTCGGAAGGTTAATTCATGAGTGCTTTCTTATGTAGGCTAACACATTGAATCTGAAAATCAATGCACTCGAGCCGCAGGTGAATCAACTGGATCTCAAGCAACAACTTGCTGCTTTTATTTTTGTCGTTAAAGGAGTTAATGATCAGGATTAAAAAATCTAACGACGAACTCTCAGGTGAAGACCTGTTAGTTGTAGTATAAAGTCATCAGGTATTTCAATTGTCAGATCGTCCTTCCCATACATTTAATTGTTGACACCCCTTTTTCCTGTCTAGGATACTTCTCTCTTCTCTCTCTTGGTGTACAGCATTGTATAAATCTTGTTTTAAATTGTCTGTTTCTGCAGTCCTAAGAATTCCTATCCCAATGCAATTCCCCTTCCCAGTTATGTTGAAAGTCAAATTTAGACTGGCACTCCACTGAATTGTTTCCTGCCAATAATCTTGATGTCAACTGTTAAATCTTTAAATTTTCTGGGTTCTAGGTTGGAGACCATGCAGAGGAGCCTTGAATGGGCAAGGGGGAGGCTGTTGGATGTTCAAGCAACCGATTGCTTGCTTGGAGACCTAGCTCAATATATCGATGAAGTAACTACATGTAGATGGCATGAACAACCAGGTAAGTTAAAATTACACTGAATCACAGATTGTGATTGTCATTTGTAGCTGGATTGCTTCATGTCTTCCTTGTCTTGCTTCAGTATTCTCAAATTAAAATGTTAATGGCATTGGTCTTTGTTCATTACAATACAGCTGAACATCAAGATCAGATCCTTCAGACACACACACACAGCACACAAACTGCAATTCTATCAAAGTCACTTGAATGACATTGTGCGTTATTCTGTTGCAGCCTGTTCATCTTACCAGGCTCCACTGGCTTGGACTGGTGCTAGAGGTCCGCCTCACTTTTCCATCTCTCCAGAGCAACTATATTTCCTGAAGTCCTGTGGCTTTACAGTGTCACAGATTGCAGATATTCTGCATGTTTCTCCAGCTACAGTCAAACGACGTTTGAGGTAGGTTGCATTAGGACCTAATATTGCTGCGATATCTTGCTGACTTGACAAGCAGTTGATGGATTACAAATGTGTGGTTTATGTGCCTATATTTTTTTTAATCTATCACATACATGAATACAGTGATTCTGTAATGCATTTACTTCTCAGGAGGTTCAATTTGACCCGCTCTGCGTCATATTCTGACATGTCAGACTCTGGCATGTCAGACTCTGCCCTGGATGAAATAGTTAAAGATCTTGTAGCTGGGAATGACCTACTTGGACCAGAGGCTGTCAGGGCACAATTACGGTCACAGGGAATTTGTGTACAGAGACGCAGAGTGCGAGAGTGTATGTGGCGGGTCAGAACAATGTCACAGAGATTGCACCGAAGAGCATACCGCGTGGCTGGACCAAATTCCTTGTGGCACCTTGATGGGAACCACAAACTGATAAGGTAGATGTATGCAATGTTTAATCTCTCTCTCTCTCTCTCTCTCTCTCTCTCTCTCTCTCTCTCTCTCTCTCTCTCTCTCTCTCTCTCTCTCTCTCTCTCTGAGTTGAGAGCGTGTGTGAGTGAGCTGCAGCGAGTTGTAGATTTTTCTTACTTTTCTTTTTTCTTTGTTTGATATTTTCTTTTAGTTTTGTTTAGTTTAACGGTGTAGGTCACTTTATCTTTCATTTGTAGTACGTTTTGGTGGTTAGTTTAGGTTTATTTGGGTGGTTTTGACTCCTGCCGGCGTCTCGCCGGTCGGCGTGTGCAGCCGCCATGGTGAATGGAGAGGGGTTCTCCACGCTCACCAGGAAACATGGCATTAAGATCTGTCCTAGTTTCCCGTGCAGCGTGGAGGACATTAGTCTAGCTGTGGGGGGAGAAGGTCGGGCACGGTAGTATTATGTCGGCCGCTCGGATGAACGGCGCCGTGGTCATCTTCCTGGACCGGGAGGAGAAGGTGAACCAAGTTATCGAGGCGGGCATCACCGTGTGTGAAATGTTTGTACAGGTGCTACCGCTCACACAACCGGCCACTAAGGTGGTCCTGTCAAACGTCCCACCGTTCATCTCTGATGGCTTCCTCAGCAGAGAGTTGTCCAGACACGGGAAGATAGTCTCCCCCGTTAAGAAGATCCTGTCTGGATGTAAGTCTCCGTTGCTGAAGCACGTGGTGTCTCACCGTAGACAGCTGTATATGATACTGAACCATCGGGACGAGGAGTTAAACCTCCGGTTCCATGTTAAAGTAGATGATGATGAATACGTGATTTTTGCAACGTCATCAGAGATGAAATGTTTTGGGTGTGGAGAGGTGGGCAACACGGTGAGGGCCTGCCCGAGACGAGGTGATCCGAATCCTCCCGGTCCGGGAGGGAGGGCTGGTGCCGGTGCGGGGCCGGCCCCCGCTCCCCCGGGGGTACCGCAGGGGGCTGCTGCCTCGGGGCCGGCCCCCGCTCCCCCGGGGGTACCGGGGGAGGCTGCTGCCTCGGGGCCGGCTGCCGCGTCCGAGCGGCCGATGCCCGCTCCGCGTGCTGCACGGCGGTGTGGTGATGCCGTGCCCGACCAGACGCACGAGGTGAGTAATGTAAATACACCGGGTGTTTGTGTGAATGAAGTGGGAGGGGAGGGTGATGGAAGTGTGTGTGTGACAGGGGAAAGTGCTGTGGGTGAAGAAAAAGAAAAAGGAAAAAAAATCGGGTGAGGGTGTGTGTAGGGAACAGACAGGTGAGATGGATGAATCAGCTGAGGCTGAGCTGACTGTCCCTGCAGTCGCAGCAGCTGACCCAGAGAGGAGGGATGAGGTTGTTCTGGGTGAAAATGACAACGTTCAAAAAATTGTCTGCAAGGAAAAGGAAAAAAAAGGAGGACATCAGGAATAAGGGTTCTCAAGCCAAAAAAATGGCAGTGAGAGAGGAGGAGGAAGGGGAGGAGGAGGAGGAAGAAGAGGTGGAGGAGGAAGAGAAAGAGGAGTTAGAAATGGAGGAAGGTGAGGAGGAAGAGGACAGTAGTGTACTCAGTCAGCCTCTGACTGACTCCCAGGTCTCTGTTGGGTCGGTACAGGGAGAACTCTACCAGGTAGAACAAATACGACAGTTCCTCCAGAAAACGAAAAAATGGCAAAAACATAAACCTTGAAGACTATTTTGAGAACAAAAATGTTTTATTGATCTCACTAAGAGATCAGATGCACCTTAGAGGTGAGAGAGGCTTCACTCTACCAGAGTTTTACAGGTTGAAGAAACTGTTTCAGAGGATCAAACTGGAGCTTTTAAATGATGGAGACAGTGAGGAAGACTAGGTCCGTCCGTTTGTTGTTGGTCTTCATTTTTTGTGTCATTCTTTTTGTGTGTGTCTCTCCTCACATCTGACATAATGAGTAGTTTTAAAATCTCCACTCTTAATATAAACGGTGGCAGAGATGTGAAGAAGAGGGCTTGCCTTGTTGAGTTTTTTAAAACTTAAAGGAGTAAATATTGCAATGTTGCAAGAAACGCACAGCGACACTTTAAATGAGACAGACTGGAGGAGAGAATGGGATGGGGAGGTGGTGCTAAGTCCTCTTAGCAGCATCAGCGGAGGAGTAGCAATCCTGTTTGCTAGAAACTTTCTACCAAAGTCCCACACTGTAGAAGAAAGAATAAAGGGCCGACTCTTAGTAGTCAGAGCCCAGTATGAAGTTTTTAATCTGGTTTTTTATAAACGTATACGCTCCTAACTCAGGACCTGATAGAGTTCTTTTTTTAAATGAACTCAGTACGGTTTTAAGTGAGTGTGAACCAGAGGAGTTTTTATTTTTTGGGGGGGGATTTTAACTGTACACATGATGATGTTTTAGATCGGAACCATAACGAACCACATGCTGCTTCTAAGCAAGCCATGCAGCGGCTGATGGAGACACACAGTCTCTCAGACGTCTGGAGAGACCACCATGCACTGCAGAGGCAGTACACATGGGTCCACAGCAGAGACAACCGGTTGACTATGGCTAGATTAGACAGGTTTTATTGTTTTAAGCACCATTTTAATGTTTTTTAAAGGGTGTAGGATATTGCCTGTCGGTTTTTTCTGATCATGCATATGTGTATTGTGATGTTTACATTGCCAATATTAAACCCAGATCTGCGTATTGGCATTTTAACACTGCTTTGCTTTTAGATGCACATTTTAGGGATGTTTTTATTTTTTTTTGGAAAGGTTTTAGAGACAGGAGGAGAGATTTTAGTTCCCTGAGGCAGTGGTGGGACATTGGGAAAGTTGAAATCAGGCAGCTTTGTCAGCAGTACACTCTCAATGTTTCTCGAGACATTGCCAAGTCTATGAACGATCTGGAGATATCTATAGTGGACATGCAGAGTTCTGCAGAGTCCACAGGAAATCGAGGCTGTATTGAGGACCTCAAGTCTAAAAAAGCCGTTTTGGCAGACCTGCTGGGCATGAGAGCACAGGGGGCACTGATCCGGTCCAGGTTCCAGACTGCTGCTTTAATGGACTCTCCAACTAAGTTCTTTTTTAGTTTGGAGAAGAAGAATGGCCAGAGCCGGATGATCCATGCTCTGAGATCAGCAGGAGGACAGCCGTTAACGACAGCGTCGCAGATCCGACAGAGAGCTGTGGAGTTCTATTCTGATCTCTACAGCACCGAGTACACCGAGGATGACGAGGCTTTTAACAGTTTCTGCAGAGACCTGCCCACGGTGTCTGGGGATGACAATGTGGAGCTGGAGGGGCCCCTGACGGAGGAGGAGGTGTCTAGAGCGTTACAAAGCATGCAGGGGGGAAAGGCCCCTGGCATTGATGGTCTCCCTCCAGAGTTTTATAAAACTTTCTGGGACGTAATAAAAACAGACATTTTAGATGTTTTTATAGAAAGTTTTAATAGTTGTTCCCTTCCGCAGAGCTGCAGGAGGGCAGTGCTAACCCTCCTCCCGAAGAAAGGGGACCTACAAGATATTAAAAACTGGAGGCCAGTCTCTCTGTTGTGCGCAGACTACAAGATGCTGTCTAAAGTCCTGGCATCCAGGCTGAAGATGGTATTGGACCGGGTCATTCATAGGACACAAACCTACTGTGTGCCCGGCAGGTCCATTGTTGACAATGTGTCACTAATTCGGGATATTTTGACAGTCTCTGGTTCATTGGGCGTAGACACTGGTCTGGTTTCTTTGGACCAGGAAAAGGCGTTTGACCGGGTTGAGCACCGTTACCTGTGGAAAGTTCTGGAGAGGTTCGGCCTCAGCCCTGGTTTCATCGCCAAGATAAAGGTAATGTATGAGAACATTGAGAGTGTGCTGAAGATTAATGGTGGGTTGTGTAAACTATTCAAAGTAAACAGGGGGATAAGACAAGGCTGCTCCATGTCTGGGATGCTATATGCCTTATCCATTGAACCCATGCTGCATAATGTCCGCTCTAGCATCACTGGCCGGTTTTTACCTGGTTTTATTACTCCTTTTACTGTATCAGCCTACGCAGACGACATCATAGTTTTTATAAAAAACCAACAAGATGTAGATATTTTAGGACGTATTGTTCAGATGTTTTACAGTATTTCTGCTGCCAAAGTAAACTGGGCTAAAAGCGAAACCCTGGCAGTGGGGAGCTGGGCTGGAGGGCTCCCTCTGCTTCCTGGGGGGGACGTTGGGAAAATGGAGGTGGCTGCTTCCCCACATGTCGTACAGAGGCAGGGTGCTCATCATCAATAACTTAGTGGCATCCAGCCTCTGGCACAAGTTGAAATGTATGGAGCCCCCAGCTGGCCTTTTTAAAACAATACAGTCTATCATTTTAAAGTTCTTTTGGGATATGATGCACTGGATCCCAAAGTGTGTTTTATATCTGCCGAAGGAGGAGGGAGGGCAGGGTCTGGTTGACTTGGAGAGCCGGACTGCTGCTTTTAGACTACAGTTTGTACAAAGGTTTTTATATGATAACGATGATGTCGTCTGGAGGCCTGTAGCCAGCACCATTTTAAGGGGGGGTTGCAGGTCTGGGTTTTGATGCTTCTTTGTTTTTAGTAGACTGTGGTTTTATCTCTTTGTGTAAATTGCCTTCGTTTTACCAAGGAGTTTTTTAAAGCATGGATACGTTTTAAATGGACCAGACTGGAACCCGTAGCGTCTCTGTTCTGGCTCCTGGAGGAGCCTCTGGTGTGGGGGGGCCCGGCTGGATCTCAAGGATGGCAGCAGACCTGGACTCACGGAGAGGCTGATGAGGGCTGGAGTGACCACGTTGCGGGGAATCGTGGAGGCTGCGGGTCCTGGTTTCCTGAACACCGAGGCAGTGGCCTCTCTGCTGGGCCTGAGGTCGGCCCGCCACACCAGAACCATCCTGAACGAGTGGATGAACAGACTGGACAGTGGAGAGACAGAGATGCTGCGGGACTATTTTAATGGGACAGAAACCCCCGTTCCTGGAGACCCCTTTCCAGACCTTGGTTTTTTAATCAATAACACTGACTCACCAGCACAACATACATCACGTGGTGCTGACTTCCATATGCAGACTGGGAAAGGTCTGTATAGGAACTGTGTTCTGGCCACCCACAATAAGACGCTGAGTGAGAGGAAGGACATGGTGTGGAAGGACAGACTGATGAAGGACAGGAAACCTGTGTGGAGAGTTTTGTACAAGCCTCCCCTGAACAAGAGGTCTGGAGACCTGCAGTGGAGGATCCTCCACGGGGCTCTGGCCGTGAATGTCTTCCTGTCCAAGATTAATCCCACCATGTCCTCCAAGTGTCCATTCTGTCTCCATCCTGAGACCATCACACACTGCTATCTGGACTGTTACAGGCTGAAACCTCTTTTTAACATTTTAAAAACTGTGTTTTTAGATTGTGGAGAGGTTTTTAGTGAGACTGCTTTTATTTTTGGTGCTGGCTACAGAAAGAAAAATGCTAATAAGTGGCAAATTTTATTGTGGGTCAGGCCAAAATATCAATTTATAAAAGTCGTAAAAACCAGATAGACAACGTGTGTGGACTAGAGCTGACCAAGCTGTACGTGTCTCTGGTGAAGGCCCGAGTGAGAGTGGATTTTAGGTTCCACTCTGATGAAAGATGTAACCCAGTTTTTAGACCAGTGGTGTTTCACCACGGCTCTGTGCTCTGTACAGGACGATGAGCTCATCTTTCACTCTGTGTTTTTATGAGATTATTTATTTATTACATGTGGTTTTAATTGGTTTTGTGCATCTAAGAATATGATGTTCTGGTAGAGAAAGAAATGTCTTTCTGAAAAATAAAGGTTTTGTAAAAATCAAAAAAAATCTCTCTCTCTCTCTGTGTGCGTGTTTTTTAAATTCTCTTATTTATATATATTAGGTGGAGGATTGTTGTTCATGGGGGAATAGATGGCTACAGTCGGCTCATCGTCTTCCTCCGTGCTTCAAACAACAACCGCAGCAGCACAGTGAACGACCTTTTCATGCATGCTGTGACCAGGTATGGCGTGCCCTCTCGTGTAAGAACCGATCATGGTGGAGAGAATGAATCGGTGTGTCTAATGATGAACATTCTCAGAGGCTCTGAGCGAGGAAGTGCTCTCCGAGGAAGGAGCACTCACAATCAACGAATTGAGAGGCTCTGGGGTGATGTGTGGCGAGGGTTGACTAATGTCTATTACGACCTCTTCAATTTCCTGGAGAGTGACGGTATTGTGGACATTGACAATGAGATGCACCTGTGGGCTCTTCATTATGTCTACTTGCCACGAATCAATAGGGACATCACAGCCTTCGTACAGCAATGGAACAACCATGGGTTGCGGACAGAGAGACATCAGAGCCCCTTGCAGCTTTTTGTAAGAGGTTGCATGGAACAGCAGGGATGGCAAAGCACCGCAATGCAGGACATCTTTGGGGCCAGAACTGCACCAGAGGGAGGTGTTCATGCTGCAGGAGCAATAGGAGGTGATGCTGATCCAGATGGTGCTGGCACTGCAGAAGCCTCTACTTCACTAAGGGCACCACTGGTAGACTGGTCTGACAGAGTGACTGTACCTCCTAACGAGTACATGTTGAACAGAACAATCATGGAACAAGTTGCAGCACGATTTGATCCACTTAGTGGCCCCAGAGATCGCCTCGGAATAGACATCCTGTGTGGTGTTTTGTCTTTCCTAGGGTCACTAACTCCGCAGTGAAGGTGTGTTTGCTCAACATACTAAATTATGTTAGTATGTTTGAAAAAATGTGTACACTGTGTGTATTTTATTTATAGTATAAATCATAACAAAAGTTATCTCGAGACACTTTACAGATAGACCACACTCTATAATTTCCAAAACCACAACAATTACAGTAATTCCCTCAAGAGCAAGCATTAGCAGTGGCTATTGCGACAGTGGCAAGAAAAAACTCCCTTTTAGGAAGAAACCTCGGCAGACCCAGACTCTTGGTAGGCGGTGTCTGACGGGCCGGTTGGGGGTGTGATGAACAGTGGCGATAATAGTCACATTAGAAGTCACAGTGACTTCGAAGGTTATCGTGGAAGTTCATGTCATAGCAGGCCACATCGTGTCATACTGAGTAGTGCAGTCTCCTATACCGGATCCTGACTACTCTGTGCATAGGAACATCACAGCAGGGCGTTGCGGGATGTAACGTGGCACTGCAGAGCACGGGTGGATGCTGCGGATGCAGCAGGACGTGGCTGGGCATTCTATGAAGAAGAAACATAAGGACTCCGGGGAGTAAACTCCCCAGAGCTAGATTAGTAACAAGCATTTCTGGGACAGGATGCATACAAAAGTAACAAGTAGAGATGAGAGAGCAGCTCAGTGTGTCTTAGGAAGGAACAGCCTCCCCGGCAGTCTAGAATTGTAATAGCATAACTAAGATGTATGTATGTAACATACTAAACATTATATGTATATATGTGTATGCTGAACTTTTATATGACTTTTTTTAGGATATGCATTTGGAGAGGATTTTTCAAAGATTAATTACTGTATGAAAATTACCATGAATTTTACACATTTTGAAGTGTTCCTAATTTATGAAATATAATCAACTTTTTTTTTCTTTCCTCATCCAGAACCAAAACGTTTTGTAGGTGCACTAAAGGGTTCAAGTAATTTTCACTGTTTTCTACTATAACGATACCTAATTTAACATGTGCGCTTTAAATATTTCCCAGTGTTTTCACCCCGCCTTTTTCTTTCAGAGTTTTGTCGTCAGATCCTTGCGCGTTTTTTGGAGAGGATGGCTGAGAGGAGAAGTCGTTTCAGGGCAAGAATAAATGACCTAAGGGACAGAATGAACGCACAATTTAATCGTTTATTGAATGAGGATGGTCCGGAGGAGGAAACTGATGTTTTATCAAGGCAAGATATATATATATTATATTTTATTTATATAACGTTATGCCACTATAGTTTTGTGTGGCTTAGCACCGGTCTATAATTAAGTTGGATCCTTTGCAATTTGGGCATGTACTTTTTTTTTGGCCGATCGCTAAAAACTGTCTTATCTCTCTCTGCGAACACCGAAAACAATGCCTACAAAGCAGGTCGCATAGCTAATGCATCATTTGTACAAGGTGAGCAGAAGCTAACCAAAGCTAGCTTTACCAATTGGTAAGAACTAACGTCAGTGTAAAGGGGTCTACACACCGGGACGAATATCGGCGCGCGTTATTCGCCAGCGTTTTTCAACACGTTTTGTGTGTTCACACCCAAGCGATTTTCGCTGACGATGACCCGAGTGAACATGCAAATTCATTCCCTGACATTAGATGGCGCTTAATGTAAAAGAGAAATACCCCGGTACACAAGGTGGCGATTGTCAAACGTTTGTGGGAAAAAGTTACAAGCCTGTGTACATGAAAGACAATTAAGTGAAATTAAACTCCCCATCAAGGCCCATTTGCTCTGCAATACCACTCCATAGCAGTTCTCTTTTATCAAGATTTTTGTAGTCGCTGTCGCGTTTATCATAAAGTGCTTTATATTCAGACACCAACGAAACGAGCAGCTCTACGTTCATTTTGCCTTGCATCTTCTTCGTCTCCGGCACTGTAGACGCTACTTGGCGTATATCTTCTTCGCCGTTACGTATGTGTGCTTGGCAAGACCGTTTTGTGTGTTGAGCGCCCCCAAGTTGTGTTTTACTGTAACTTCAGAAGCTCCAGACACGTGAGCAAAAGCGCCAATCTCAGTGGTCTGATAGTTTTTTGACGCGGCGCTCAAACCAAAAAACGAACCCGGGGCGTTTTTAAAAATG
>JABUOV010000556.1:0-23446 GCA_025617405.1 Perca schrenkii
ATGGTAAAGTTGGTTTTATATTGGACGTTGGATATTCGACACATTAGAAAAAATCTATTATGCAGCTTGCCCTTTCAACCTATTCATGTCAAACCACGTGTGATGAACTCAGCTAACCCCCCTACACATTGCACAAAGCTTCTTTTTTCAAAAGAAACTTCCTTTAATTTTTTAAATATTTTTTAATATACAAAAATGCCATAAATCTATTATGCGGCCTGACCTTTTGACCTATTCAGATCAAACCACTTTTGTTGAACTCAACTAACCCCCCTACACATTGCACAAAGCTTCTTTGTTCAAAAAAAGACATCATTTAATTTTTTAAATATTTTTTAATGTAAAAAATATGCTTTAAATCTATTATGTGGCCTGACCTTTTGACCTATTCATTTCAAACCACTTTTGTTGAACTCAGCTAACCCCCTTACACATTGCACAAAGCTTCTTTTTTCAACAAAACATCCTTTAATTTTTTAAATATTTTTTAATATAAAAAATATGCTTTAAATATATGGCCTGACCTTTTGACCTATTCAGGTCAAACTACTTTTGTTGAACTCAACCTAACCCCCTACACATTGCACAAAGCTTCTCTTAAAAAAAAACATCATTTAATTTTTTAAATATTTTTTAATATTAAAAAATATAGATTTAAAGCATTTTTTTTACATTAAAAAAATATTTAAAAAAATTAAAGGATGGGTTTTTTGAAAAAAAATCCTTTTTGCAATGTGTAGGGGGCTTAGCTGAGTTCAACGCAAGTGGTTTGAAATGAATAGGTCAAAAGGTCAGGCCACATAATAGATTTAAAGCATTTTTTTACATTAAACAATATTAAAAAATTAAAGGATGGGTTTTTTGAAATAAAAGCTTTGTGTAATGTGTAGGGGGGTTAGTTGAGTTCACCACAAGTGGTTTGATCTGAATAAGTCAAAAGGTCAGGCCACATAATAGATTTATGGCATTTTTTAATATTAAAAAATATTGAAAAAATTAAAGGATGTTTTTTTTGAAAAAAGAAGCTTTGTGCAATGTGTAGGGGGGTTAGCTGAGTTCATCACACGTGGTTTGACATGAATAGGTTGAAAGGGCAAGCTGCATAATAGATTTTTCTAATGTGTCGAATATCCAACGTCCAATATAAAACCAACTTTACCATGGTAAATTACTCCACTTCCAACCTGAAGAAGCATCTTATAGTACCGTAAGTTATTTTTTTAATTAGCCAAGGGTAGTCGTCTGCTGTAGTTTTACTGGTCACCTTGCTATTTTAACATTGACGTGCGACTTTACATTCTCCTAGGTGCTGATTTACTAGCTCCAGAGCCGTTTAAAGACTATAGCCCCGTTTGACATGCTAACTAACGTTAGCTAAAATTAGCTTGTGGTAGCTTTAGACCGCGGTAAGATTTTTGTAGTATGCAGTTCGGGACTACCAATACAAAAATCTATCTGCTTGTTCAGGTACACATTCAGCTGGTTGGAATAAAAAGAACACACCATTATAGGCCTGTTTAGTAAGCTGGATGTGATAGCCGCATTCCTACACTTATAAAACGCAATTCAATGTGAAAGTAATCCTGAAGTAATCCAAGTATTCAGAATACGTTACTCAGATTGAGTAACGTAACGGAATACGTTACAAATTACATTTGTAGGCATGTATTCTGTATTCTGTAACGAAATCCATTCTTTCCTATACTGCCCGTAACACACACATAAAGAATCACTATGAAAGCAGCTTTAATAAATCTATGTTAATATCATTACATTTTCTCATTTAAAAATACATGAAATAACAATTGGTTTAGAGTTACCACTAAAAATTTATTATTCAAAACCCAACATAACGCCTCAACTGAAAATAATAAGCTTTGGATGTGTGGGAAAAACTTAAACCACCTTTAAGTGGTGGTGATAAGAATGTGAGAATAGGACATAATTACAGTTCACAATTTGATTTAAAAGCAGGGATATATCAGGGAAATCCTCTGCAAAGTGCTGCTCTGCCAGAACTCTGTCTTCATCGTGAGAGAAATGGGTTGGCTACAACTACTAATGTAGTCCTCAGTGTGGTGCCCACATCCTAATGATATATCAGTGCAGCTGCATCTCCATTTGGCAGAAGGTCTGGAGTGATCTTTCTCTGGCATTCTCACCCTGCCAGTTGATTTGGAAGTCCTTTTCTGCTTACACATGCCGACACTCATGCAGAGAAACACACACACACACACACACACACACACACACACACACACACACACACACACACACACACACACATACACACACAAACACACAACATTCAAATCTTAAAACATTTCATTCTAACAAACATTTCCACCATTATACTGTATTTGGTGTCTATGAAATCACCTCCCACCTCTGCTATTTGGCTTATGTGACATTTGAGTAACAGTACTTCACCAGGGGGTCATCCATGTCCAAAAGCTCCTCATTCTCCATCCAGACAGGGCCTTCTTTGACAGCATAATTGTATCTTTGGTTCATGTCCCATCTCCACAATCAAATTCAAGAAGACAAAGCACGTCAAGTTCTAGAGATATTTCAGTTCTGTAAAACATTTCCCAACCTATAGCAGTCATTTGGCTGATCTGGGAGGAAATATAAAACAAAGAAACACTTGCACACTCACTGCAATAGGTGACACATAGTTCTTAAAAAGTAATTTAAAGCTCCTTAATAGTAATACTGTATCATGAACCAGATATTACAACATATGAAACTTAAAAAAAACAACAGATCAAATACAACTTGTGTTTGCTATGGAACCTTAGGATTTCAATCAGATGGCGGCACTCAACTTTTTAATGGGTGGATGTTGTTTGGCGGTACAGTCTTAACTGGGTCTGTACTGGACGAGCTTCTATTACATAAAAAGTTACATAAAAAGTTTTTTCCGTGGTCCCCACACACCTGATCTCATATTCCTTCAGTGACAACGGCATGTCTAAGAATACATAATGCAATAGAGATTTAAATATACCTAATAGAAGTACACAGTGCTGCTTTAAAAATGTGGGGTAAGGATTTGGGCTTTTTCAAAGAGTAATTAGAGACCTGAAATACTCAAAGAAAGGAATTAGCAATTATAGGTTAAATAAAAAAAAGAATACTACACAAAAACGCACACACACTCTATATCTTCGTAAATTATGTTATTTTATTACAGGCATTGTGGCATGTGCAACAACTTTGCTGCTATATCAATACAAAGCTAAAACAAGTGTGACCCCAAAACTTCACAAGCTTCCGATTTTGATTGAGATGAATTATATATATAAAAATAAAGCTTAGTTCAGACCACAGATTCGGGAGACAAAACCGTTTCAGAACGTTGCAGGGACAAGTTGAAGCAATCTGAATTGGATCATCTTAGCTCGACTCAAGCCAGCTCAATAACCATCTTTAAATGCTTAAGAGGAAAATTCACCCAAAACAGAACTGGTAAAGAAAAGTCGTACAATAATATTTTCAATTTTGTGAATCATGACTTTTGCTCATGATTTATATTTAGTTCTTACTTTTCCAGCTGTGTTTGTAAACTGAAGGTCCGCTCATGGTCAGTTTCTGCTAGCATTGAGGCAGTTAATGTTCACTGTATAGAAGCAAATAAAGGCCAAAAGAAAAACACATTTTTGACTTTAATTTTCTTTTGTATATGGTAAAGGACCAACTGATTTTGGATAGATAATTCAGATAGATTGTTGTCAAAGTCAAACATTGTAACCAGGGTTCAAAATTAGCACCGTTTACCAGCCAAATGCTGGTGAAATATGCATTTTACATTAAGAAATATTAAAAAAATTAAAGGATGGGTTTTTTGAAAAAAAAGCTTTGTGCAATGTGTAGGGGGGTTAGTTGAGTTCAACGCAAGTGGTTTGAAATGAATAGGTCAAAAGGTCAGGCCGCATAATAGATTTAAAGCATTTTTTTACATAAAAAAATATTTAAAAAATTAAAGGATGTTTTTTTTGAAAAAGGAAGCTTTGTGCAATGTGTAGGGGGGTTAGTTGAGTTCAACAAAAGTGGTTTGACCTGAATAGGTCACATAATAGATTTATGGCATTTTTTAATATTAAAAAGGATGGGAAGGAGGGGTTAGCTGAGTTCAAGTGGTTTGACATGAACAGGTTGAAAGGGCAAGCTGCATAATAGATTTTTCGAATGTGTCGATTTATCCAACGTCCAATATAAAACCAACTTTACCACGGTGAGTAATTTGGACGCTGAAAGGAGGTTGGTTGCTGGCAAGCAGAGGCTGCACGGCACAGTTAGCTATATTTCATTCTCCCTGTTCGTTCTTTAATGTGAAATCGTGTTTGAATTTCCAAGATAGAAACTTATTGCTGCCCTGGCTCTGTCGTGCCGGTTCCGACTCCATTGTGACTGATCATGCAAATAGCTATTTTTTTCTATTTCATATCAGGGCTTCTGGAAAATGCATTAAGTTGCCTTAATTTATTCAGAGTGAATAAACTCGTGAAACAGAGAAGTATCGTCATGTAATCCATTGATTTTAACAATGTAACTGTATTCTAAATACCAACTATTTAAATTGTAACTGTAACGGAATACAGTTACTCATAATTTGTATTCTGAATACGTAACGCCGTTACATGTATTCCGTTACTCCCCAACACTGATCGTAGGTGCTCCTCCACCTGTTTAAACTTGGTCAGTGTGCTGGTGACAATAGGGCCATAGGCTAGCATACACTTTTTTGGGCACGCACCTGCAAAAGCAAGGTCTTACACATTGTACGTGCAAACGACAGCGCTGCGCTATGAAACCCATTATTGTCAAATGCTTGCATGTGCAAGAACTGGTCTGCCGCTCCGCTGAGCATTTTGCAGCTGGCCGCTCTTGCGCGTACAGCAGTCAAAGTTCAACATGGTTCAACTTTGACCGCAGCACGCGCAAGAGTGGCCGCGGTGCGCTGTGATGTGCATTCACGTGTCTGAATACAAAGAAAAAAGTAAACACCTAATATACAAAGAAAAAAGTAAACGCCTAATACACGTGGATCCACAAATGGAACATGGACGAGAGGTTGATTTTGGCTGTAGGCGATCTCCCAGAGCTGTACGACACAACTTTGAGGTCGTACAGAGACCTTGGACGCAAAACTATACAGTGGAAGCATATTTCCACCATAATAGGCATGCCAGGTGTGTAACTTCTTGTAGCCTCTTAATTTAAATCATTCAGGTTTGTTTTAGCTATGTGAAATCAACATGGACATATCTTCACTGAAATACAATCATAACTATGTTAAATTTTTTCTCAGTTACTTTGGTGCGTTTTTAAAATAATAATTTGGATTTACACAGTGAGTGCAACAATTGGTGTAAACTGCACCGCATACTGACTGACCTGCAAAGGCCTGTATCTTGCTGGAATTCTTTTGTTTATGTGTCCAAAGCAAGTATTTATACAAATGACACAAGCAAACTGACAAGTCCTCATGCCATCGTTTATACCAATATAGTGAAACTGCTTTGTGTTGTTGTCCATATTTAACAGTTCACTCTGTAAGTGTAGTCTAATGAACAATGCACAAGAAAGGGAGCACTATTCCCTATGTGACAAAGTTACACATTATTGTCATCTCTGAGCTGAAAAATGTGCTAAGCAACTGAGAAGAACTGTACTGTTGTGAGTTGCGAAAACCAAATACCAAGTTGATTATACAGCTCCATACAGGTATTTGTAGGCTATATTTGTATTTGTATGTTTATATGATGTAAAATATGTTTGGACCGATTGACACAAGTCATGTTCATTTTCATTGAAGTTCACATGTAGGTAATTAGGTATATAGCCTTTACACAGAATAACTACCCATTTCCAAGTGTGTAAGCTCCAGTTTTGGAGGAGTTAATTGTACATATGCTCTAGTCATCTCACGTCTAGACTAATGCAACTCCCTCCTGATTGGCCTGCCTGCATGTGCCATCTGATCCCTGCAGCTCATTCAGAACGCAGCAGGTCGGCTTGTCTTCAAACTCCCCAAGTTCTCTCACACTACACCGCTTCACTGGTTACCAATTGCTGCCCGCATCCGCTTCAAGACACTAGTGATTACATACAGGGCCACGAACGGATCAGCCCCAGCTTACATCCAGGACATGGTCAAACCATATACCCCAACCCGCCCACTTCGTTCTGCATCAGCCAAACTGCTTGCTGCCCCCTCACAGCGAGGGAGAACTAATCACTCAACAAAATCCCGACTGTTCGCTGTCCTGGCTCCCGAATGGTGGAAGGAGCTCCATATCGACATCAGGATGGCCGAAAGGCTAAAAACACATCTCTTCCGACTACACCTCGGATAAACAAAAAAATAAATAAAAATAAATAAATAAATAAAAAAAAAGAATTCTTGAACCTGCACTTTCATATGTCTCTTTGTAGCTTTGCTTATTTAAAGCTAATATACTTGCACTTACTACTTGTTGTCTGGAGTTTGAACCTTCACAGTTAAAAGCACTTAATTGTAAGTCGCTTTGGATAAAAGCGTCAGCTAAATGCCATGTAATTCTTTAACTTTTCTGGAGTCACACATCAGGGAGAGAGCGACAACATCCAACCTCTCCCAGTCCTGGTGGCAGCCCCAGTCCCTGTCCCAGTCCCAGCCCCTGTCCCAGTCCCAGCCCCAGCCCCAGCCCCAGCCTCTTTTCCTGCAGCCCCTGTCCCAGTCCCCGTCCCCACAGGAGGTGTGCTCAAGCTACACTCTGTGCCTCCAAGATGTGCAGCTAGATGGTTGGCAGATTGTGGGTGCCTCTGGACACTGTAGAGCGCAGCAACCCTGCAGCCTCCTCCAGCAACCCTGCAGGCTCCTCCAGCAACACCCCAGTCTAAGCAGGGCTCTGGCAAGAGACGGAAGAAACAGGGGGATGAGTTTGAGGAAAGTGTCCTCAATGTGCTACAGCAAAAAAACAGACGACACAGAGCTGTTTCTGTTGAGCTTAGCCCCACGGCTCCGAAACCTGCCCAGGGAGAAGAGGAGTGAGGTGCAGATGGAATTTCTCACAACTCTGCAAAGGGCTGAGTTTTCTTGACATGTCCCGTACACTACTACACACTACATCTATTTCTTTATATGTTTACACTCACAACTACTTACCTTCCTATGTTCCACATCAACTGCACTCACATCACAGGTCTGCAAATGACATATGACAGGCAGAGAATTAATTCCATTTATTTTTATAGATCTGGTAACCATTAGTTAACTTTTCTGTTATGTATGTGTTATTTATGTTACAAAATAAACTTCACATAAGTGACTGCATATGATGTGTGTATATTCTGGGGGTGGATGAGTGAGTGATGTGATGATTGAAGTAATGTGTCATCAGATCATCATGTCATTTAATATGGACACTTTGGAAACAGGTTTTTAAAGAATAAGAGAGTGGCTCTTAAAAGAGCTTTTGTGTTCTTCCGTAGAAGTGAAGCAGCAGGTGTGGGTTGCAAAGACGTCAGGCCTCTGTGGTCCGAGGTATTGCCGCAGCAGGAGAGGAGAAGTAGCTGTTGAAAACCTCCTGTGTGGCTATGGCCTCTTGGGTGGCGTTGTTGATGGCTACTCTCCCTACATTCCGTAGAGCAGGAATGGGGATATATATATAAATACATTGTACATTGTCACAATCTAATAATATCTAATAATACATTATAGTTTAACAGTGCTGTTTGAAATCCTACAATACATAATGAAAATGTGAATGATGCTGTTAAATCAGTACATGCACTCCATACAAATAAAATAGAACACTTACCTCAAGGGGAAAGCCTCATCCCCCACAAACACTTGAGGCATGGGCCCCAGGTGTTCAGCGCTAGGGATGAGGGCATCCTCCGGAAGACCCAGCTTGTCTCCTCGCAAGGTTGCTCCAAACGCAGAAGCTGCAAGGGTGCCTCCATCACTGTTTCGCCCGAACGCTCCTCCTAACAAGACCCCTCACGGTCATAAAAATGCCTTAAATTCAAATCGGACTGTTAGCTTTTGTTAGCTTTGTAAGACCTTGGGATAGCTGTGATATAAGTGCCGTGATGAAATTCAAACTGTAAATATATTATAGTTATGCCGGCAGCTGGCCACGAAGCCCCGGTAGTGCAGTAATCCACAAAGGGTGACTTTGCCCTGGGTATGGAGCCCAGCAGGCTGCCGCTTTCTCGTCAGACTGTGTGGAACTCCTAAAGTCCGACATGTCTTACCAAATTTGCAATTAGCCGTCAATTTTCGTAAAATGATTTTTGACGTATTTGAACTTTATATAGTTGATTTCTCGCATAAAAAAGTCTCAGAAGTGAATTTGGTAACAAAACATTGCAGGAATGGAATATGAGATTCTGTCGGGTCTCTAATGTGTGTGTATGGGGATTCGCTCAACCAATCAGCACACAGCTCATCTAAATATTCATGAGCATACCATATTTGGAAGAAAAGCTCTTGTTACAAATAGGGCCAAAACACAGGGATGCATAAGGGCCAATAAAATATCAACCAGGCCATTTTCAGCCCAACCAATGTTACATACCCCATTAGGAGACCTTAAGGAACAGTGTGGAATACCCTATATAATCATTCTATCACCCCTTTAAGGTTAGGGAGGGCCAGGCCTCCTGTGTTTGTGGTACGTTGCAGGGTAGAGTATTTTAGCCTAGGTTGTTTATTATTCCAAATATACTGCTGAATTACGGTATCAAGTTTCTTCCAGAAATTTATTGGTGGGGGTAAGGGGATCTAGCCTCGTGAGACCTTCCTGATCTTGCAAGCTCCAGTTTTCCACTTGCAGATCAGTCTGGCATCTTGAAGCCGTTCGCCAAACGAACGGGCCAATCAGCGTTGGTTTTGAGGCGGGTTTAGGTGTGACGCAACAAGAAGCGACTGTTCAGTCTAAACAACATGGCGGCTTCCACGGACTAGATGAGCGTAGCTATCGCGCAAGTTTTATCCGAATTAGAAAGTATTCATTCATTGAAAGCAGAGCAAAAAACGACACTGGAGGCTTTTCTCGGAGGAAAAGATGTTTTTGCTCTTCTCCCGACTGGTTTCGGCAAGAGTTTGATATATCAACTGGCTCCGCTAGTCGTGAAGAAAATGGGAAAGGTGAAGAATCCCATAATGGTGGTAGTGTCTCCGTTGGTTGCCCTGATGGAAGATCAAATCAAAGAGGCTGGGAAGCTAGGAGTCTCTGCCACACAGCTGGAGGAATGAATGACAGACATTCTCCACGGCCGATCTTTAGTTGGTGTTTGGTAGCCCTGAATCTTGGTTACTGGACGAGAAATGGAGGAATATGCTTTCTTCAGAAGTGTACTGTGAAAACTTGGTGGGGATCACCAACCACATCGTTGATGTGGTTCATGTCACATACAAATGGTAAATTTAAAAACGTTGACGTTTGCTACATTACCTAACTTAATTGTATGTTAAACGATGGCATTAGAAGAACCACAAGGTCCTTGAAGCCAAACTAACGCTAGCTAGCTAACAACTCAGCTAGCTAGCTAACAACAAGTACTATCAATTTGTTCATAAGCAACGTTGGCTTACAGTCACAAAATGATGAAATGTTTTTGTATGTTACATAAACATCTATATTTATGTTGTATGTCAACGCCAAACAACCTATCCATAGTGATAAGCTAGCTAGCGTTAGCTAACATAACATTGCCCTTGCTGTAAATGCTCCTATGCATGTTTTTTTAACCTTTACTCAGAAAGACTTATTGTTGGATCTTGTTTTCTGTCAACCAGGGAGAGGGTGGCAAAAGGGGAGGCTGCCTTCAGGGAGAGCTTTGCCAGGCTGGGAGAACTCCGATCCATTGCCAAAGAAGGTGAGCTAGTTAAAATGGTTATTGCAGGCATGGTTGTGAATGCAGGCCATTGGTTGAGACTATGGCCGTGGGATTTGCATATAAAGTACGTACCATGTCAATGAACTTGGCTGCTGCTGTTGGAAGGTTTTTGACTTCTTCTATTACATGGAATAATATGCGTATATTGTCTGCAGCGTGACGCTTTGGTATAAACCCTGATTGGTCGGGGTGGACTATCTTCTCAATAAAGAGTTCTAGGCGTAGTGCCAAGACTTTGGAATAGAGCTTAATATCCAGAGGTGTCAAGTAACGAAGTACAAATACTTACTTACTTAAGTAGAAATTTTGGGTATCTATACTTTATATTATTTACTTTATACCTCAGGAGAAGTAGGCACAGGGATAGAGTTTGTGGTCAGTGGGGGAACGTTGGTATAGTGTATAATTAGGGTATAAGGAGCAATTTCTAGATCCAAAAGATTTTCGTCAGCGCCAGAATCAACTAGAGCCCCCAGGGAAAGCGTCACCTCCTGCCAGGGCAGGGCCACCTTCAGCAGGAGATGAGAGCTGGGAGAGGTTTCGCCAACTCTTTTGGGCGATCGGGACAGGTGGAAATGTAATGACCAGGTTTACTGCAGTTTTCCTTTCACCTCATTTCCTGCAATAAATACAGACTCCGGCCAGACGGCAGCGTTCATGCTCCTCAGGGGAGAGACGGGCACGACCCAATTGCATAGGCTCAGGTGGAGGTGGAGAGGGGGGTGCCGGATGTGCCACCGAGCGAGACTGGGAAGGCGGAGGAGCAGGGAGCCGTGATGGCGGAGGGCAGGACCGGGAAGATGAGGAGCTGCGGGACCCACGCTCCCTCTCTCTCTCCCGGAGACGATTATCCAAATCGATGGCTGACTCAATGAGCTCATCGAGACTCTCCGGCTCGTCCCTGAAAAACAAATCCTGGGGCAGGGAGGTGGAAGGGTTGGAAGGGGGGGGTATGTCTGCTGAGTCCATGTTGGCTGGCTTGTTCTGTGACGCTAGTAACAGAACAGACCCAAAAGCGAGACGTAGGGAAAAAAGGAGGGAAGTAATGAAAGAGGCTTGGAAATAGAGGGGAAGCTGGGAGTGAGAAGCCTTGGGAAAGGCACTGGAACTCTGGGAGCCGAGAGAGCGAAATGAGGAGGCTGGGGAAGAGGGACTCTGGGAAGGCGGGGAGAACGAGAGTGAAGAGGCCGGGGGAAGGCACTGGAGCAAAGGGGGGAGCAACCAAGAAACTGACAGTGAAAGCAAAATAGAAACTGGAAAATGACAAACTCACAGCCAGCCGACCCCAACCATCACAGGTTGCCAAACTTACATGCAGTGTCCTCGAGTTAAACTTGCACAGTGTTCAGGATACGCAAATCCACAGTCGCCGGGTCTGCCCGCCCAGGTTCCCGCATTGGACAAGAGGTCTCCACTCCGCACTCTAGGTCCGATGACAGCGCCCAGTCCATTGCGAAGCGGCTCGCGCGGGTGTCACATTCCCCTCCTCCATATCCAGATCCCGACAGAGCATGTCCCCCTCCTCGGGTGCATTGAATGTGAGCATTCTCCCTCCGTGGGTTACTCTCAGAGTTGCCGGATAAATAAGAAAGTTTGGGATGACTAGCATGCAGCTTACGCTGCACTCCTATAAATTCCATGAGCGGGTCTTACAATGGACCAAGGCAGCATAGAAAGGCACTGTACGTACATTGCCATGCACATTGCTTGAACTAGGTTTTAGTGGAGAGTGCAAAGTCAGGCATAGATTCTGTGGATTTATTTAGCAGCGCCAGGCAGCAGAAATCCATCAATCCAGGGGGCCTTGAGCTACAAAAACTCTCAGACACCCACTGGACCTGCAGGGAACATGCCTTTAAGACAATCTAAAAGGTCCTCCCCAGTATTGGGAGTAACGGCGTTTAAGTATAACAGAGTTACTAACAGCGTTATTTTTTCAGTAACGGAGTAATCTAATTAATTACTTTTCCCATCGTTGCAACGCCGTTATCGTTACTGAGAATGTAAAGTGGCACGTTACTAAAATTTGGTGGCGAGGTAGCTTTCGCTACACATCAGCTGCCTGGAGAGAGCAGGGTTGGGGATGATGACACCATTGCAAATGCGATGATGATTGGCTGGGTGGGCGGATGGCCTGCTCACGCTGTCGCACTGCACGCTCTGACTACCACTAAACTCAAGACAGCGACAATGGTGACGAGCCAGGAAAATTCAAAGGTAGCGTTCTCGAACTGGAAGTACCGGCACATTGACATAAATGCAAGAATGTTTATGTTACATGCATGCTATGCCCTGGAAAAAAAGACTATATTCATGTCTGTCTCAAGCAACTCAAATCTTATGAAGCTTTGACGTTAAAGATGTTATACAACGTAATAGCTTTATAGAACATAAAAAATAACGTCACAGTTACTTTGCTGAGTAACTAATTACTTTTACAATGTTGTAACTGAGTTACTAACTCAATTACTTTTTGGGAGAAGTAATTTGTAACTGTAACTAATTACTTTTTTAAAGTAAGATGACCAACACTGGTCCTCCCTGCTGCCATGCAATTTCTGAAGGATCTGAGAAAGTGTGAGCCACCTGATGTGGCTGCAGGAGATGCAAAAATCTGTTAAGACTGTAAGGGAAGCTCAGCTTCCCCTAAAATGTATACAATGTAATGGTCAAATATGTACTATTGTGTTAACATTTTATTGACTAAAATGCGTTAGAATACGTTCATCTCGAAGATGAGCTGAATCAGCTGACTCGATTTCCTTCTCATACATTCCCGTAGCATCTCAGTGCATTTCCCTGTTGAAGCCTATCGTCCACGGACTTCAATGGGGCTGCTCTGAGCAGTTTTTTTCAGTGCTTCAAAACTAGACGGTCATTGGATAAATGCTGCGATTATGTCCCGCCCACGTACGCTCAGCGTCTCTGGGGGTCAATGGAGCAGTGGGCTGGCCTGGAGGCTGGGCTTCTGCATGATGATTGGAGGATCTGTTGAAGGACTGTATCTCCTTTTGATTGACAGCGATTTTGTACTATAAAAAGTCGCTGAAGCTGTTCAACTTCAAGCAGAGCTCAGCTCAGCAGTGTTGCCAAGTCTGCTTATTATAAGCGACTTTGGGCTTGTTTTTCTGTATAGTCGCTTACAAATATTGGTAGTCGCGGGTCGCGTTTTTATATGGGCTTGTTTCTAAAGTGTAGTTGCTTATTTGGGCTTGTTCCCAGCTCCATAATAAGTTGTCAAGCAGTCTTGCCTGTTCCCTCTGTCCCTCCCCTTTCCCCATACACACAGGAGACAGCAGAGTTTTTTCCCACCCACATCCTGCTTCTAATTGGCTCTGACCCAGAGTACTAGCCAATCAGAGGCAGAGCAGGTCAATCTGTTTTTTTCTGTTTAGGAAAACGTCAGTGAGTGACGTTTAAATGAAAATACGCGCGACTCGCGACTGATGGTGACTGGGCTGTAGGAGAGTTTTTGGAGAAACAAATGCCCGGGGCAAAGTGGGCGAAATATGGGAAGAAATATAACAAAGACTGGGAGGAAAAGAATGGATTGAACCCGTTGCGGGTTGAATCAATAATTTGTCCTGTTTCTGGGTTATAGTTATTTAAAAATGGGATCTTCTGCAGTCCCTGCAATAATAAATAAATAATTTGTGAATTCAGGATGCTATTTATTTGTGTGTGCAAATTTTAATTATCAGAGGTTTACTGTGTATATAATGTAGGTGGTACATCAGTCTATATTTGATATACCATCAGTTTTCTAATGTTAAATAATGTTAAAAGGTGGTTTAACTCCCTATTGTAGTAATTGTCCTGAAGCTCAGGGGGGAGAAAAATAAATAAACTACCGTGTGTACAGTTTTGCAAAACTGCACACAGTTTACCAATCTGTCCACATGGCTGTAAATTGACAATCCGTCCCCACGGATTGTAAAACCGTGCACATAGTTTATTTATTTTTCTCTTCCCGGAACCTAGGGGGGCTCCTTAGAAAAGGTTGCTTGTTTTGGGCTTGTTTTCACAGGCCTGGTTGCTTATTTGTCTCGCGAGATCTGGCAACACTGCAGCTCAGTCCTGTCATGGGTTTACCCCATGCCTTCATTTAAGCCAGTGGTAGCATTGGTCCTAGCATGCTAAGCTAACCTTAGCATGAGCATTAGCATATGACTGGTAGCATTAGCATTACCATTAGCATGTGGGCTAGCATCAATGGACACATGGCTTGTCAATTCATGTTATTTCCTTCCAATGTATTTAAGTACTAGTCGAAAGAGTAGAAAGCATGATTTGATAAATACAACACATACACAGTTCATTTCAAGGCATTTATTTTAGGTTAATGGAATTACCCAAGGTCATCAAAATGTTTCATTCACCTGTTCTCATTTTCGAGCAGGGTGATGGGTTGAAGTGGCAAATAAGAAGCGACAGAGTCCGGAGTAATTTATAGAGGGGAGGACCTGGAACAGTCCAAGTGTAAGGCAGTACAGAGGGGGGGTACTAGAGTTTCTAAGTTTTCTGTTTTTGAGAAGCTTGTTCAGCATATAACATTTAATTGCTGGTTTTATAGTTGGTATCTTGTGTATTGATGTAGCCAGAAATGTTGTGGAATGTTGAGGTGACATGATGAGGTCGATTGATTTCCAATTAACTTTGGTTTGTCTTGTAGGAGGAGCTTCAGGTATAAAGGAAGGAGGCAGAGTCTCCTCGGTAGGGATGGGCGATACCACACTTTTAGGATTCGATACGATACCGATACCTTTTCTTGCATTTTCATCGATACCGATACCGTTAATTTCTTATTGGCAATTTTTGTCAGTAAAAATATTATTACATTTAAGACAAATCACAAGACAAATACGGACCATTTATACAAAATGTATTATGGTCAATACATAATAAAATTAAAATAAAAATAAATAACAAATATGAATGAAATAAATTAAATATAAACAAAAACATACACATTTTCACTTTTCTTATTTCTCAAAAAAAGAAAAAATACCAATCTTGGTAGAAAAAGCTAAAAGGAAAAAAAAAACTAATACATCATAACAATGTTATGTTTCGAACCTCTTTGTAGAAGTAAACATGTAACACTTCACTGAAGCAAAAACAAGAGGTTATACACATCAGAACAAACTAGGATTTCCTTATCCTATAAACCTGCATAAGAAAGACCTGAGAAAATGAACTTTGCTGTGTCGCACGCATTGGGTCGCACGTTGACGCTCATTCGCTCGTCTCCTGTCACGTGACATGGGCCAGCTCAATACGCCGCCAGGTACAGGGGTGTCACAGCAAATAGTTGTTGGATACCCGTAGGGTACCGATTTGATCATTGGCAAATTATCAAAGATGTTTTATCAATATTAATAAGGTTATGAATATGGTTATTAATAACTGTATCAAATCGGCAAACAATCAAAACGGGGCACCACCCTGCAAGTCAGGGACCAATAATCAAACTGTGGAACAGTCTCATTTCTGTGAAAATCCTTTAAAAGGAAACAAAAGAAGGGGTGATTTCAAGCACAGACCGGTTCAGCCAGCAATTATTACAACAAGTACACATATAATCACAAGCAACTGCTAATTAAGTATAATAAGATTTATTGTTCCCAGGCAGTCTAAAGTTGTCTGTAGATTTGAATAATTTCTCTTGGAACTTAAAGAAATACATCCTTGATAACCAGCTATGTGAGCATTAACACACTTAAAAGTCTACAAATGTAATATTGAGGTAAATGTTTTTGACTATGTTGTATATATTTTAGGCTGTGATGGTTTTTTGATTAGTTTTTTATTTAAACATCTTATTAGTGTAATCTTGCATGTATTTCTTATTACTATTGACAGTTATTTGTAATATGTTTTAATATTGTGTGCACCTGCCCGGGGACTGCAGATGGAAATTAGCATTAGCTAACTCTGGTACAAAACATCTTTTCGCAAGATTAATGTATTTTGTACATTGTCCCTGACAAATAAACTAATAAAATAAATAAATAACGTCACAATTATCAGTAGCTAATCAATAATCCTTCAATAATAAACTTATATACCTTTTTACAATATCACAACCAAAAACAAAGCAAAAACAAAGCAGCATGGACACGTCTGTGTCTGTGTGTGTGTGTGTGTGTCTGTGTGTGTGTAAAAGAGGAGGGGCGGTGTCGAAATGTAGTTCTAACAGGCAACTACAAAATGGCTACTCCGGTGAGCTGCACATAACTATTTAGCCTCAAGAGGGCGGTAGTGGTGCTGGGTGCACGAGGAGGGGCTGAAGGAGCTGGGGGGGTTGCTAGGCAACGCGCACGCTTAGCCGGTATGGTAGTTCCTGGGTTAGCTATGTACAAACTTAAGCCGATTCCACCAAGGGGGTAAGCTTCGCTTCAGAACGCGAACCTTCGATGGCGCCATATAGTTGCTACAAAGGTATCACCTCTTGTTAGCATTCCACTGACCGCCATTTTGTTTTTACGTCACTTGACTGCGAATAACTTTACATCTGAAGCGTTTAAAGACTCCTTGTCTTACCTTGTACCTCATGTTATGGCTCCGTAGCAGACGCTTTTGTGAAAATACAATTTTTGTCAAAATATGAAACGATTGTGTCATAACCAAGGGACTTACTGTCGCACAGTAGAGGAATTACCGTATAGTACAGGAGAAGCTCGCAGGCAGTTTCGACTTTCATTAGCTGTTTAGGTTTAATTACGAATGTTAGCTAGCATGTTAGTTAGCAATAATTATCCTGTGCTTATGTTATCTCCTTACATATACATACACTCTCCGTCTCTGTAAGATTGGGAATGATTGAGATTTCTCTTGGCACAGCTACCAGAACACTTACAACTTTCAGACACGTTGCTCACGTCACATTTACGTTGTCTCTGTCAGTTGGAGGCTGCGCAAAAAGGGAAGAGATCACCGGAAAAGTGCTTCTAATAGCCTTCACTGGTCTCCGTCCAGAGCAACGGGGTCTATTGGTCCATTATATACTGTCTATGGATTCCACGTGGTTAAGCTAGCAGCGCTAGCTCGGGAGCTACGTGGCTAGTGTTAGGTTTAAAAAAGTTTTAACTATGCTTACGTTTTTGAAAACAGTGTTTAATGTAGCCTGCAGCTAAATCTAATCAAGTAACTACACTAATTAGTATTTGTCTGGCTCACACCGTCTGTAGCTTGAAAAGAATTGATTAGGTCATGGCTGTTATTTAGCATACTGTAGGAGACTCATTGTCCCCACAGGAAAGGTAACTTTTGTCTCTTTTAGGGGAGCCATCCCCAGACGTGATTAAGACAAAGAACGAGTATTGCTGTAGTTTGGAAACAATTGACACGTCTCGGTAAGATCCTGTGACCGGGAACATTCACATTTCTTTTGAGAGACCTCTGACCAATAGGGGAAGATTTCATTTGAGGAACCACCCAGATGTGGGGGAATAAATGTGTGATCCGGAGAAGGTCTCAGTACTTCAATCTGTGACCCGCAAGGGAAGCATGTTGGAGTCCGCTGTTTACAGTGTAATTGTCTGTTTGTTGCATGACTGTCTTATGTGACTCCGCAAGGAGAGCATGAGGTCAGTCCGCTGTCAGCTGCAGTGTAACATTTGTGCCTTGACTGTCGTTTTCATGTTGTTTTATTAAACCCTTTTGCTTGACTTTCAATTAGACCCAAGCCGATCCTTCCTCCTCCAGAAATCAGAACGAACACGTCTTTAAGAGAATTCTTAACACTAGCTTGTGTGTGTTTGTGTTTATAATTAGTAAAAGAAGAGTAGAGAAGAAGTGTAAAGAAAAGAGGCACTCTGATCTTAGTTATCGAAAATGACCAGTTTCCCTCAGCCCCACAGGTCGGACCACATGTGTAGTTAGGACAGGCTGAGACTTTTGACTTATCGAGGGAAACGGCCACTATAACCACCCTAGTGGCTAACAGCTGATTTACCGCGATTATCTCGCGGACAGTAACTAAACTCCGTGAAAGGAGTGACTTAGCAGGTAGTGATTACAGTTATACCCAGCTACTTAACACAACAACAGTATCGTGATCACTGATACATTCACAGAAGCAGATTAATAATCATATACACTGAAAAAAAATATTTTTGGCCCTGTAATTATTATTTCAATTATCTATATACATTCTACAAAGAAATATGAATTCAATGCTTTTACATTAAAATAGCAGTTTTTCTTGTGGTCAGACGCGGCCTTACCTATGTTTCACCCGTTTCAATTGAAACAGGCCCCGCCCTCCAAGGGGGCCCCAACAGACCAGCAAAATCCCATTAATTTTCTCCGTAGGATATTGATTTTCAGCCATAATGTCTAAACCATCCAAGTTAGATTGACCACGAGCTACGAGGTTGCGAAACAAAAGTTTCTGCTCCTATAAAAGCCACAAGGTATGAAATCAACCTTTTTATTTGCGATCTTCTGGAGAAATACTACACTACCCACAATTCAACAACACTGACGTCTCTGATTGGTCAAACTCGCGGTTACCATGGCGACGTTTACCGCCCCAGTGAATGGCTTAAGCGATCTTAAGTATAATACCGGAGTTTATTTGTTTATATCTTTGCCTTTTTGCCGTTAGGTTAAAATGTTATTTTGAAGAACCTCTTTCTTTGGTCCGGCAACTGTAACCCTACTGTTCTAGAGGGCCGAACCCCCGTCACAGGATGCTAGCCAAAATACAGATTATCCGTCTTCAACTGAAACTGCTGGCAATAATGATGACCAAACATTGCTAGTAGAACAAGAACATGACGATCAAGATCCTACCGCTGAGACAGGTGAGGGAGATGCCAGGGAGAAAGCCCCGTTTACAGAGACAGACCCGGGGTGCTGGCCAGAGCATATTGCCGATGACCAACGAATTGATATTGTTAGCGGTCCCGCTCAGCTGGAGGAGTTTAACTTCACACAAAGCCAATCACACCGCCGTTTTACCAAGGACAGATATTTCATGAAGATGAAAAATGGAGAAAAGATACGTAGGTCATGTTTAGTGTAGGCTACTCAAAATCATCCGATTCAGTCTTCTGTTTCTGCTGTAGGCCTACCTTATTTGGCAAGCGGACGAGTAGTCCCACTCACAGATGATTCAGAATGTGGGAACGACTCACTCTCACACTCCATGATCATGAAAAATCTAATAGGCTACACACCATGCCAATATGGACAGCTGGCGTGAGCTGGAGAAGCGCGTAAAAACGCACGGGACCATTGACAATACACCCTCAAAAAAAGCTGCGCAAATATAGAAAAACCCTCGGCGATGTGGATGCTGAGGACCTTGTGCGCGAGATCTCGGCTGCTATCACTGCCGTGCCAGCAAAATAAACCACTGGCCTGCAGATTCTGAGCTACATTTACAGAAACAGTTTAGTTGAACTGTATCCAAACCTCAGCATTGCTCTCCGACTCATGATGACAGTGCCTGTGACTGTAGCAAGCGGAGATAGGAGTTTCTCTCGCTTGAAACTAATAAAAAACACAATCGCTAGTTTTAAGTCTTCTGCAACACAGAATGATGTTAATTTTTTTAATTATGGTCTCGTTGATTTTAAAATCGGCGATAAAGCACACCTGAGGTCAACAATGCTCTAGGAGGCTCAACTCTCGCTCGGATTTCAATTGAGCACGAGGTGACAAAATCGCTGGACAAAGATGAACTTATCAGGGCATTCTCAGCACTCAAACACAGAAGGGTGGATTTCTAAAAAGGGCTCAGGTGAAATCTACGCCCACCGCCCGGTGAGCTGACCACGGAGCTGAAAAAACGCGGAGCCCATCATTATTTATGATAAGTTCGGTTCAGTGTCAGACACTTTTTCTTCTTTGCTTTTGTTAAATAATTCAAGTTGAGGGGATGTTTGAGCTGTTTTTTTTTTTAAGTCAACCCAGACAGCTGAAAATATACTGCGCAAATCAATTAAGCTGAAAGTGCACTTAATACAATAATATACCATTGATGCAAACCAACAGGAATCCTTGCTTTTTCTGCTTATGTTTATGTTTTATGTGGGTAGGGCCCCATATTAGTTATTGAAACGGGCCCCCAGATGCTTAAGGCCGCCGCTGCATGTGGTGATTGTTTGTAATTATGTGTCCTCAGTTTTGTATGTAAATTGAATCCTTCGATCCAAGTAATATTCACTAAACCAGTTCATTGACTTAATTAGTTGATATTTCCAAGTAAAATGTAATTGAGTGACATCAGTGAATCTGGCAACCTTCTCTGCATTCGGAGCATGACGTCAAAGCCCCTCCCCCATTTGAGCGGTCTTTCGTCAGACACGTAGCTACTCTACGGCCATGGTCAACTTTTCAACTAGGTTGGCGGACTTTGTTGACTGAGACGGGGAAGAAAGTGAATATGGAACCATGAAGGTAAGTTTTAAGCGAAACAAACTTTGTACGTTTCTGTTGGCTCACCTCCTTAAGTCAGTTTCTCCGCACTGAAAGCATCGGCGGCGCTAGCAAGTAACTAGTGTATTTTCCTGCTAGCTAGCTAACTAACTTTGCTGGCACAAGGTCCTTTTCGGTTGGAAAGGCCACATTACATGAGGTCGAGTTTTTATCAAAGCTGAATGTGGTAAATATGTTGCTGACTGGAACTAGTGAATTTCATTATAATATGATAGCGTTTTACAGAAAAAGGAAAAGTTCTGCTGCAAGTAGGTTATTGCTGTCTCCCCTCCCCCACCCTTTTAGCTCCACGCCTCCGTTACAAATCACTGTTGAAGTCCTTTGAAAATTGTAATTGTTGATACTGATACAATAGACTTGATTTAATTTATGATTGTATATGTGTATTTGTGAACACAATAAAACGACCACGGTCTAGTTTGAAATAATTGCGGTCACAAAAGTTTTCGCACTGCTGCCATGAGATGTATTTTGAAAAACAATAACGATGTGCATACTCGCGGTCTGACTCAAGTCTTCACATCGACCTCTTTTAAATGCGACACCGAGCTGACACGGTACGCTCAGGGTACGCTGGACTATGAAACCTCAAACGTCCGCGGAGAGTGCGCACGGGTCAGCGTCGCTCACAGTATGGTACAGTACGCCTGACTTTGTGGGAGCCATAACTGTGCTGGAGGAATGCATTGGCCTGTGCGTAGCCGGCTGTGAGTCAGGTGTTCAGGGACCGTCTGCAAATTGCATCATTAAAGCAAAATCTAATTTATTCAAAAGGTACATTTTGTGCATGGTAGAGTCAGAAACATAATGTTGCATATCTATTGATTTCTTCTGTCTATACGATCAATTTGGAGAACTGTTTTCGCTTATTCTTGTTAAATTTATTATGAACTACTTTCAATAACTTTCCCTTTGTAAACTGTAGTGTAACAATGTCACATCACTTACACCAGCAGATACCCCTTCTAACCAGCAGGTTATGTTATTAGTTATGCAGTTATTATATAGAAAGTATAACTTTGTTTGAAACTGTCAGCATAGGACTATGTAAAGTGAGTCACTGCTTCTTGTCATTATATTTGTTTTCCTTTTAGTCTTGAACAGGAAGTCACAACAGTCTTTAAGAGCATGAGGAGCATCAGCTTTTATATGCACAATAGCAACTACGAAAACAAGACACCTGGCCATACAGGTAATATTACAAAATAATGTACACATAATTTGTTATATATGTAAATTAAAAAAAATGAAATACCGATGTGCATCCTTAGTATAGTTAGTATAAATTAGGTGAAAAGCATATAGATGACTTTTTTTTTTTTTTTACAGAATATAGGACCTTCTGACTGCTAATTTGGACTCCACGGCTGAAAAAAGGTAAAATCAAATTAGTAATGATTAAGTTTAACTTGTCACATAATTTCTTTATGTGTGGCAGTTTGGTTTAATTTTGAGATGTTGAATTTGTATGTTTCAGGTGCCACAACATGAGATGGATGTGTAAGATATGTAGCTTTGAGTCAGAAAAGAGGTTGAGATTGTTAAAACACTACAGACTAAAGCATGGAAATGGTGGTCGCAGCCAGTCAGTCCCTTGTCTTCACACTGATTGCCCTTGCTCGTTTAAAACATTTAATGCCCTTCAGACTCATTTGTCTCGACACCATGTGGAGATGGTCACACAAAGTGGACCTCTTTCATTTACTTGTCTACTTTGCTGCTCTGGTTTTTTTGATTCAGAGAAGCAGTATTTTGAGCATCTTGGCAGCCACTTAAGGAAGTTTGAAGCAGTTGCATGTGTCTTCAAAAACTGCAACTTCAGTTCAAATATTTATTCCACCTTTGCTACACATAGACACAGAAAACACCAGTCACACACCCTTGAGGATTTTAAAACTGAAGTATTAAAAGGCCAACCATATGAACCCATGTTTGCTCAGGATGAGACCTGTGTGGAAGAGAGCTTAGAGCTTTGGGATGGGGAACCACAGGAGTTGTCTCAAGATATAAAGGAGAAGTTTGGCCATCTCTTTTTAAAGTTGGAAAGCATGTTCAATGTCCCAAACAAATGCATTGATGAAATAGTAGATGAGCTTCAGTTTATATCCACTTCTGCATCTGGTCCACTTTTAAGAGATGTGGTGGTGTCCACCTTGAAAAGCCATAATTGTGATCTGGATCCAGCCATTATCTCAGATTTGGTGAAAAATATTTGTGAGACACATCCTATAAGTACTGCCTTGGTGACAGGTGGACCTTTCACAACTTCATACAAGAGAAGAGAATTCATGAAGAAGCATTTTTCAGTTGTTGAATCAGAAGAACACATACTTGATAAAAAAGAGGGCAAAACCTTCCAGTATGTCCCAATATTGCCCTCCTTGGTGCAGGTCCTAAGTAAGTCTTTTCAAGAAAACACATTTGAAGGTGAAAACAAATCTGAAAATGACTTTAAGTACCAGACATTTCGTGATGGATCTCACTATCAAAAAAATTAGTTTTTCTCTGTAGAGGAGAACAGAGTGAGTCTCATCCTGTACATTGATGACTTTGAGGTGTGTAATCCTCTTGGGACCTCTCGAAAAAAGCACAATGTCACAGCTGTCTATTGGGTGTTGGGAAACATTCCAGTGCAGTTACGTTCCACATTGACATCAATCTACCTTGCAATTCTGTGTAAGGCTGAAGACACCAAACAGTTTGGATTCCAGCGAGTTTTGGAGCCACTGTTAATGGATATCCAAAGCTTGGAGAAAGATGGTCTTTTTGTTCCAGTGTTAGGGAAAGCCATTAAAGGGACTGTGGTCAGTGTGGTGGCAGATAATTTGGGGGCGCACTATGTGGCAGGATTTGTCCCTCGATTTGTCATATGTCTGCCGGTTTTGTGTTGGGGAGCGATCCAAGTTTCAGTCCGATGAAGTGAGATCTGGGTCTTTTCATCAAAGAACCAAAGATCAGCATACACTGCATGTACAGACAGCTGTGTGTAGTCCAGATCACACACCTTGTTATGGTGTAAAAAAACTGTGTGCATTGTCAGAAAAACTTGAACATTTTCATGTGACATCTGGTTACCCTCCAGATGTTTTGCATGATCTGCTTG
>JABUOV010000557.1:5000-15000 GCA_025617405.1 Perca schrenkii
TCAAATAAATAACACTAAATAAACTGCAATACTACTACTACTACTACTACTACTACTACTACTACTACTACTACTACTACTACTACTACTACTACTACTACTACTATCTTCTTCTTCTTTATGGCTTCTTCAGACATTGTTTACATTCACCTACCCTGGTCCCTGTCTCGATCCTGCCGGTAGCTAGCTTGCCCCGCTAGCCGTTAGCTGCCGTCCGGTGAGTGATATGTCAATGGGTGAGTGTAGTCAGCCAGGCTTCTGTGATAAATATCCCGATAACAACCCATGGAGCGGCGGTGGTGTGGCTCTGTCCTCCAGTTACCGAAGGCTAGCTTTAGCTTGCGCTCAGAGCAGCAAGCATCCGCCATGTTCTCCATAGTTACGCTACTCAAAGCTTCTTCCCTTGTAAACAAATCTGCCCTTCACTCTTCACACACTACGCTCCGATCGGCACACTACTGTTTACCTTTTCCTGCTACAACAAGCAGCTACTACCGCACTTTTTTGGGGGGGGATACACTTCCAGACCTGACATGATGACCTGTCCTCTGGAGGACATAGCCACACCACCGTGGATTATTATTGGGATGTTTATCACAGAAGCCTGTCTGAATACACTCACAGGACGGCAGCTAACGGCTATCAGCTAGCAGGGCAAGCTAGCTACAGGCACGTACCGTTGTTCACTGGCTGAGCCGATGCATCTTTCTAATGGATCCCTGAACGCATCCCAGCTCTGGGAAATAATTCATCACACGTTAATCCATGCAGTAAATCACGGAGTGTCTATGATCAGTATTAACCACACATAATGTAACACCTAGCTAGCCATCGTCTTGTCTGTGATTATATTCGCTGCTGACCGGTGGATATTTCGACGCGATGGGCTGCAGCTAGCGAGCAGTCCATAGCTAGCAGAGTGATATGGCTCTGGCTGCAGCTAGCTGGTCGGCTAACCGGGGTAGGAGCTCCGCAGACCCGCATTTAATTCAGTTGTTTGGCCGTTTTGAAGCTAGTTTCCGTGCCATGTCATCTTTAATTTAAGCAATATTTTTTGTATTTGTGTTAAGTTAAATGATCAAGGGAACGGCTTACTTTTGGGGATATGTAGCTAGGTCACTGAATAACCGACGATAGTTAATGGGACCTGTTAGCAGGAACAGCTGGTTAGCACGGCAGCTAGCTGGGTGAGGAAGTTTTATTATTATTATTTATCAGTCATTTAAAACAGAAAGGCAATACATATACATGCTTGTGTTGGTGAGGATTACTCTGCAGATTGTGTATGTGAGAACAAGAACAGCGAACACACTCGTTTTGACTCATAGGTTTGACTTGCCGTCCGTCTACAGAATGGCTCTTCCGCCGTCCGTCATGGCGTTCATAATTCGCGGGAGTAGAATGTGACGTCACGCGCAAAGGGTCTATACAACTACAAATCTGAATTTATAGAACTACAAATCTGAACTTATAGAACTACAAATCTGAAGTTATAGAACTACAAATCTGAACTTATAGAACTACAAATCTGAATTTATAGAACTACAAATCTTAACTTATAGAACTACAAATCTGAATTTATAGAACTACAAATCTGAGTGTATATATTAATATTTACATGAACACAACGACAGCTGCTAACTCGTAGAGCAACATTCACTGTCTCTCATCACCTAGAGGACATTCTGTCTCTCATCACCTAGAGGACAGTCTGTCTCTCATCACCTAGAGGACAGTCTGTCTCTCATCACCTAGAGGACATTCTGTCTCTCATCACCTAGAGGACATTCTGTCTCTGTAACTTCACATGTTACTGTCTCTCATCACCTAGAGGACAGTCTGTCTCTCATCACCTAGAGGACAGTCTGTCTCTCATCACCTAGAGGACATTCTGTCTCTCATCACCTAGAGGACATTCTGTCTCTCATCACCTAGAGGACAGTCTGTCTCTCATCACCTAGAGGACATTCTGTCTCTCATCACCTAGAGGACATTCTGTCTCTCATCACCTAGAGGACAGTCTGTCTCTATAACTTCACATGTTACTGTCTCTCATCACCTAGAGGACAGTCTGTCTCTCATCACCTAGAGGACATTCTGTCTCTCATCACCTAGAGGACAGTCTGTCTCTATAACTTCACATGTTACTGTCTCTCATCACCTAGAGGACATTCTGTCTCTCATCACCTAGAGGACATTCTGTCTCTCATCACCTAGAGGACAGTCTGTCTCTATAACTTCACATGTTACTGTCTCTCATCACCTAGAGGACATTCTGTCTCTCATCACCTAGAGGACATTCTGTCTCTCATCACCTAGAGGACATTCTGTCTCTCATCACCTAGAGGACATTCTGTCTCTATAACTTCACATGTTACTGTCTCTCATCACCTAGAGGACATTCTGTCTCTGTAACTTCACATGTTACTGTCTCTCATCACCTAGAGGACAGTCTGTCTCTGTAACTTCACATGTTACTGTCTCTCATCACCTAGAGGACATTCTGTCTCTGTAACTTCACATGTTACTGTCTCTCATCACCTAGAGGACATTCTGTCTCTGTAACTTCACATGTTACTGTCTCTCATCACCTAGAGGACATTCTGTCTCTCATCACCTAGAGGACATTCTGTCTCTGTAACTTCACATGTTACTGTCTCTCATCACCTAGAGGACATTCTTTCTCTCATCACCTAGAGGACATTCTGTCTCTCATCACCTAGAGGACATTCTGTCTCTGTAACTTCACATGTTACTGTCTCTCATCACCTAGAGGACAGTCTGTCTCTGTAACTTCACATGTTACTGTCTCTCATCACCTAGAGGACATTCTGTCTCTGTAACTTCACATGTTACTGTCTCTCATCACCTAGAGGACATTCTGTCTCTGTAACTTCACATGTTACTGTCTCTCATCACCTAGAGGACAGTCTGTCTCTGTAACTTCACATGTTACTGTCTCTCATCACCTAGAGGACATTCTGTCTCTGTAACTTCACATGTTACTGTCTCTCATCACCTAGAGGACATTCTGTCTCTGTAACTTCACATGTTACTGTCTCTCATCACCTAGAGGACATTCTGTCTCTCATCACCTAGAGGACATTCTGTCTCTCATCACCTAGAGGACATTCTGTCTCTGTAACTTCACATGTTACTGTCTCTCATCACCTAGAGGACAGTCTGTCTGATGAGAGACAGAAAGTTCAGATTTGTATTTTTTATAAATTCAGATTTGTAGTTCTATAAATTCAGATTTGTAGTTCTATAAATTCAGATTTGTAGTTCTATAAATTCAGATTTGTAGTTCTATAAATTCAGATTTGTAGTTCTATAAATTCAGATTTGTAGTTCTATAAATTCAGATTTGTAGTTTTATAAATTCAGATTTGTAGTTCTATAAATTCTGGTTTGTAGTTCAATAAATTCAGATTTGTAGTTCTTTAAATTCAGATTAGTAGTTCTTTAAATTCAGATTTGTAGTTCTATAAATTCAGATTAGTAGTTCTATAAATTCAGATTTGTAGTTCTATAAATTCAGATTTGTAGTTCTATAAATTCAGATTTGTAGTTCTATAAATTCAGATTTGTAGTTGTAGTTCTATAAATTCAGATTTGTAGTTCTTTAAATTCAAATATGTAGTTCTATAAATTCAGATTTGTAGTTCTATAAATTCAGATTTGTAGTTCCATAAATTCAGATTTGTAGTTCTATAAGTTCTCAACTGTTGCTCCTGATTTACCTTCATAAGCTTTGAACCAACCAGGTCTCCTTTTAAATATTAGACATCTGTGTTGTCCTGCTGTCCTCTGACATCATTTCCTCTGACATCACTTCCTCTGACGTCACTTCCTGTCTGCCTGCAGACCACGTGGAGCTGGTGAAGAGGACGATGGCGGCCGTGGCGCTGCCGTCTCTCGGCGTGCCGCCGTGGGCGCGGGAGATCTCCGACGACCAGTGGAAGGACCTGGTCCAGAACACGCTGGAGACCCGGCAGAGCTCTGCCGCGCTGCGCCTGCCCCGCCGGGGCAACACCACGGGACCCTGAACGCACCACGGGACCCTGAACGCACCGCTAGACCCTGAACACACCACCACGGGACCCTGAACACACCACCACCGCCAGACCCTAAACACACCACCACAGGACCCTGAACGCACCGCTAGACCCTGAACGCACCACCACCGGGACCCTGAACACACCACCACAGGACCCTGAAAACACCACCACCACAGGACCCTGAACGCACCACCACCACGGGACCCTGAAAACACCACCACCACAGGACCCTGAACGCACCGCTAGATCCCTGAACACACCACCACCACGGGACCATGAACGCACCGCTAGACCCTGAACACACCACCACCACGGGACCCTGAACACACCACCACCACGGGACCCTGAATACACCACCACCACGGGACCCTGAACGCACCGCTAGACGCTGAACACACCACCACAGGACCCTGAACACACCACCACAACGGGACCCTGAACACACCACCACGGGACCCTGAACACACCACCACCCTGAACACACCACCACCACGGGACCCTGAACACACCACCACCCTGAACACACCACCACCACGGGACCCTGAACGCACCGCTAGAACCTGAACACACCACCACCGCTAGACCCTGAACACACCACCACAGGACCCTGAACACACCACCACCACTGGACCCTGAACGCACCACCACCACGGGACCCTGAACGCACCGCTAGACCCTGACTACACCACCACAAGACCCTGAACCCACCACCACCGAGGGACCCTGAACACACCACCACCGAGGGACCCTGAACACACCACCGCCACAGGAACCTGAACACACCACCACCACAGGACCCTGAACACACCACCACCACAGGAACCTGAACACACCACCACCACAGGACCCTGAACACACCACCACAAGACCCTGAACGCACCACCACCACAGGACCCTGAACACACCACCACCCTGCGCCTCCCCCGCTGGAGAAACCAGACCCTGAACTCACCACGGGACCCTGAATGCACCACCGCAGGTCCAAACCCCCACTTTGAGCCAGATTACAGTTTTTCATCCCAATGAGTCAGACAGCAGAGATACCGCTAGCTGTCTCACACACACTCAACCTGTGTGTGTGTGTGTGTGTGTGTGTGTGTGTGTGTGTGTGTGTGTGTATGTATGTATGTGTGTGTGTGTGTGTGTGTGTGTGTGTGTGTGTGTGTGTATGTGTGTGTGTATGTGTGTGTATGTATGTATGTGTGTGTGTGTGTGTGTGTGTGTGTGTGTGTGTGTGTGTGTGTGTCTTCCAATCAGACGTGACATCACTTCCTGAATGTTCCCTAAAGTTAACTCTGTTTCCTTTTCTCTTTTCTGACGTCTCCTGATAATAACTCGTGCTCCTGATGATTAATGTGTCTTTGTAAATATAATCTCATGTTTAAGAAAATAATAAATCATGTAAATGTGACGTTCAGGAACTGTCTCCTCAGTTGTAATTGTCACTACCTGATGTGAGCTGCGCGTGTGTCACTATGCGACAGATGCTGTTAGCCCCAGAATAATGAGATGGGGCATTATATAGCAGTCACTTATTATTCAGCGTGAGGCCGGCTACACACTGGCTGGGTGGCCTGAGCGTAGTGCAGCAGCTGCTGGCTCTATACACACTAAAAGTCCTGATTATTTACATGGAGTCTGGTGGAGATATGCTGGCTCTATACACGCTAAAAGTCCTGATTATTTACATGGAGTCTGGTGGAGATATGCTGGCTCTATACACACTAAAAGTCCTGATTATTTACATGGAGTCTGGTGGAGATATGCTGGCTCTATACACGCTAAAAGTCCTGATTATTTACATGGAGTCTGGTGGAGATATGCTGGCTCTATACACGCTAAAAGTCCTGATTATTTACATGGAGTCTGGTGGAGATATGCTGGCTCTATACACACTAAAAGTCCTGATTATTTACATGGAGTCTGGTGGAGATATGCTGGCTCTATACACGCTAAAAGTCCTGATTATTTACATGGAGTCTGGTGGAGATATGCTGGCTCTATACACGCTAAAAGTCCTGATTATTTACATGGAGTCTGGTGGAGATATGCTGGCTCTATACACGCTAAAAGTCCAGGGGTCTCATTTATAAAACTGTGCGTAGGATCCTTACTATAAGTGTACGTGCGCCCAAAAGCCCAAATTGGCGTACGCCGAAAAAAAGTCAGATTTATAAAACCGTGCGTACCACACCTGTAAGCAATGTTCCCTTTATAAATCACAGATTGACTCCAAGTGTGCGTACGTGGATCAGCCTCTTATCCCGCCCTGTACACGCCCATTTTTAACCATAAATAGTCAATGTAAAGCTCCTGGTGAATGCTGATCAGGATGTTAATGACCCTGGCAGTTGTTCTTCGTTACACCGAATAATGACGACTGGCGGAGAAAACAAACAAACCTTTAAAATCCTCTCAGACGCTCGGGAATTGCTGCCAATTGAATTATAATTTGCTGATACTTGGCTTCCATTGCAAAAAAGGTCCTTGCCCTGCACCTGGCGATAAAGAGCCTCTTTCTTTGATTCCTGTGCCCTACGTTCAATAACTTTACAGGCTGATTCGTTGTGTTTCCAACTCTGAAACTTTGTGAGCTCTTCAGTTTTGCCCTTGAACTTGGATTTTGCTTTGTCACAGAAAATGCACTGATTGGGAAACCAGAAGGAACACCTTCTTGGAGCTCCTTCAGATTGAATTGACAGAGATTTGACATGGCGCAGAGAGTCCTTTTTCAATGATGACGATTCACCAGATTTAGAAGCCTTTGACACTTGTAAATAATCTATTTTCCCTGTAAAGGTTTTATAGCAGTTTTATAATGTTTAATTTTCCCCATGGTAAGTATGTATGAAGTATTGAGCCTGAAAATTAAACTAAAACTTTAGCTAGTGACCAACTAAGCTACCAACACTGCTAGTTAAGAATACAGTTTTGATTTCCGAAAGCCTATGATTATAGTAAAAACTGTTGAAATATTACTTTAAGTTATGACTACAGAGGTGTGTGTGTGTATATATATATATATAATATTGATTATAGTTTTAAATACTTACTGACATTTTTCCAAAAGGGAGAGCAGTGGGAGATGGTGATCTGCAGGTACCAATCGACGGCCACCAACTGCCAAATGCAAAGCCCCAACTTTCCAAAACTGGCAGTTGATGCTTAGTCAACTTTTTGGACCTTTTTTGAATTTATTTTGTAGTTTTCATTTTTTTTTAAGTTAATTTGCTTTGTTTTGTTTACTTCAAAAGTAAAGCAATTTTCAATTTCTTCAGGTTCGGGATAGGTGCAGTAAAAGGTTAAAATAAACCCCATTTCAGGCTGCTATTAGTATAATAAAAACATTGTCAAATTAGCTTTTGTTTGCTGTTTTTGACCATAGATGGTCAAGATGTTGTATATTATAACAAATAACAATTTCCCTGGGCCAGAATTGTATAGAAAAAATGTGTCCATTTGTCTCTGTAAGATGTTTACATCAAAAGTTATGCCACTTTATATCATATTTAGATTTTTCGGGTTTGGTGCAAAGGGTTAAAAATAAAGCATTTTGGACATTATTTCAGCTTGGTACCCAATTTAATCTTAAAATAGACACTTGAATGATAAAGAAATAACAGGGTGTGAAAATACATCACCCTATGCGCTTGAGAAAACGAAAAAAATAGTTGACCCTCTACACATCTTTGACCATTTTTTGCTGTTTTTGTCCAGAAATAGGGTCAATATGTTGTCGAAATGTTACAAATAACCATCCCATTAACTTCCTGGGGTCAGAATTGCATGGGGAAATGTGTTCATTTGTCTCTGTATGTTGTTTACTTCAAATGTTATGCCACTTGGTGCAGCAAAGGGTTAAAAATGAAGCCTTTGGGACGTTATTTCAGCTTGTTACCTGGCAGATTCTGAAAATAGACACATTAAGGATTTTAAAAAATCAGGTGGCATAAAAAAAGCCGGGGGGTGCGCGTGGACCCGTTTCCATCTAGACTATCTGAAAACAGTTTCCCCCAGAGTGGCGAGGACCTGTATTTGGACCGGGATGGCACGGTTCTGGAGCGTTGCCCTCTCTACTGGACCCAGTTCAGTACAGAGATCCAAGAGCGCAGCTATATCACTGTTAATGTTACAGCTACATTAGGGAATTTAAATCGGCATATGAGCCAGTCGTCGTCATGGTCCCTGAAGTCTCTTTGTCTCCTGATTCTTCCATTCTGGTCCTCCTGCAGGGCCAGCAGTGTCTCTGAGTGTCTCTGAGTGTCTCTGAGTGTCTCTGAGTGTCTCTGAGTGTCTCTGAGTGTCTCTGAGTGTCTCTGTGTGTGTCTCTGTGTGTGTCTCTGTGTGTGTCTCTGTGTGTGTCTCTGTGTGAGTGTGTGTGTCTCTGTGTGTGTCTCTGTGTGAGTCTCTGTGTGTGTGTGTGTGTGTGTGTGTGTCTCTGTGTGTGTCTCTGTGTGTGTCTCTGTGTGAGTGTGTGTGTGTGTCTCTGTGTGTGTGTGTGTGTGTGTGTCTCTGTGTGTGTCTCTGTGTGTGTCTCTGTGTGTCTCTGAGTGTCTCTGTGTGTGTGTGTCTCTGTGTGTGTCTCTGTGTGTGTGTGTCTCTGTGTGTGTCTCTGTGTGTGTGTGTCTCTGTGTGTGTGTCTGTGTGTGTGTGTCTCTGAGTGTGTATCTGTGTGTGTCTCTGTGTGTGTGTCTCTGAGTGTGTATCTGTGTGTGTGTGTCTCTGAGTGTGTATCTGTGTGTGTATCTGTGTGTGTATCTGTGTGTGTGTCTCTGAGTGTGTATCTGTGTGTGTATCTGTGTGTGTATCTGAGTGTGTATCTGTGTGTGTGTGTCTCTGAGTGTGTATCTGTGTGTGTGTGTCTCTGAGTGTGTATCTGTGTGTGTGTCTCTCTGAGTGTGTATCTGTGTGTGTGTGTCTCTGAGTGTGTATCTGTGTGCGTGTGTCTCTGACTGTGTATCTGTGTGTGTGTGTCTCTGAGTGTGTATCTGTGTGTGTGTGTGTCTCTGAGTGTGTATCTGTGTGTGTGTGTCTCTGAGTGTGTATCTGTGTGTGTGTGTCTCTGAGTGTGTATCTGTGTGTGTGTGTGTGTGTCTCTGAGTGTGTATCTGTGTGTGTGTGTCTCTGAGTGTGTATCTTTGTGTGTGTGTCTCTGAGTGTGTATCTGTGTGTGTGTGTGTGTGTATCTGTGTGTGTGTGTCTCTGAGTGTGTATCTGTGTGTGTGTGTATCTGTGTGTGTGTGTGTGTCTCTGAGTGTGTATCTGTGTGTGTGTGTCTCTGAGTGTGTATCTGTGTGTGTGTGTGTGTGTCTCTGAGTGTGTATCTGTGTGTGTGTGTCTCTGAGTGTGTATCTGAGTGTGTGTGTCTCTGAGTGTGTATCTGTGTGTGTGTGTCTCTGAGTGTGTATCTGTGTCTCTGAGTGTGTATCTGAGTGTGTGTGTCTCTGAGTGTGTATCTTTGTGTGTGTGTCTCTGAGTGTGTATCTGTGTGTGTGTGTGTCTCTGAGTGTGTATCTTTGTGTGTGTGTCTCTGAGTGTGTATCTGAGTGTGTGTGTATCTGAGTGTGTATCTGTGTGTGTGTGTCTCTGAGTGTGTATCTGTGTGTGTGTGTCTCTGAGTGTGTATCTGTGTGTGTGTGTCTCTGAGTGTGTATCTGTGTGTGTGTGTGTGTGTCTCTGAGTGTGTATCTGTGTGTGTGTGTCTCTGAGTGTGTATCTGAGTGTGTATCTGAGTGTGTGTGTCTCTGAGTGTGTATCTGTGTGTGTGTGTCTCTGAGTGTGTATCTGTGTGTGTGTGTCTCTGAGTGTGTATCTGAGTGTGTGTGTCTCTGAGTGTGTATCTGTGTGTGTGTGTGTCTCTGAGTGTGTATCTGTGTGTGTGTGTCTCTGAGTGTGTATCTGTGTGTGTGTGTCTCTGAGTGTGTATCTGTGTGCGTGTG
>JABUOV010000557.1:20000-23292 GCA_025617405.1 Perca schrenkii
CACCTTCTCATTCAATGTGTTTCCTTTTTATTTTCATGACTATTTACATTGTAGATTCTCACTGAAGGCATCAAAACTATGAATGAACACATATGAAATTATGTACTTAACAAAAAAGTGTGAAATAACTGAAAACATGTCTTATATTTTAGATTCTTCAAAGTAGCCACCCTTTGCTTTTTTATTAATAAGGGAAATAATTCCACTAATGAACCCTGACAAAGCACACCTGTGAAGGTAAAACCATTTCAGGTGACTACCTCATGAAGCTCATTGAGAGAACACCAAGGGTTTGCAGAGTTATCAAAAAAAAGCAAAGGGTGGCTACTTTGAAGAATCTAAAATATAAGACATGTTTTCAGTTATTTCACACTTTTTTGTTAAGTACATAATTCCATATGTGTTCATTCATAGTTTTGATGCCTTCAGTGAGAATCTACAATGTAAATAGTCATGAAAATAAATTCTCTCGGCACAGCTACCAGAAGACTTCACACTTTCAGACATGTTGCTCACGTCAGTTGGAGGCTGCTCAGTAAAGAGATCACCGGGAAAGAGACTTCTGATCATACTGTCTATGCTTCTAATATCCTTCACTGGTCTCAGACCAGAACAACTGGGTCTGTTGGTCCAGTATATATATGTCAATGGCTGAAACCTTCGACGGTGCGTTCAGGTTCGGGGCCCGCTGTGGGAAAGGCCAGCTGCTGGCTGATGCGTTCAGGGACCTGCAGGGCTTCGCTGCGTTGTCGTGGTGCAGATGAAAGTGTCGGAGGTGATGTCAGCGTCTTGATCTCAAGACGGTTTGGGTTTTTTGGGGTTTTTTCTCTCCGTTCTGATCTGATTCGCGACTGCTTTCAGGTTCGTCCAATCAGACAGCGGGGTCAGAGAGCCTCCTGATTGGCTGTCAGGTACTCCTCGGCTCTCTTGTGAGCCTCCAGAGCTTTGATGGTGTAGACGTCCTGGGGCAGCTCCGACTTCCTCCGCGTCAGGACCTTGTCTTTCTTCAGATCCTTCAGACCCTGGACACACACACACACACACACACACACACACACACACACACACACACACACACACACACACACACACACACACACACATCATTATATATACACACATATACACACCACACACACACACCATTATATATACACATATACACACACACCATTATATATACACACACACACATTATGTATACACACACATCATTATATATACACACACATCATTATATATACACACACACACATTATGTATACACACACATCATTATATATACACACACATCATTATATATACACACACATCATTATATATACACACACACATCATTATGTATACACACACACATCATTATATATACACACACACATCATTATATATACACACACATCATTATATATACACACACACATCATTATGTATACACACACATCATTATATATACACACACACATCATTATATATACACACACACATCATTATATATACACACACACATCATTATATATACACACACACATCATTATATATACACACACATCATTATATATACACACACATCATTATATATACACACACATCATTATATATACACACACACATCATTATATATACACACACATCATTATATATACACACACATCATTATATATACACACACACATCATTATATATACACACACATCATTATATATACACACACACATCATTATATATACACACACACATCATTATATATACACACACACATCATTATATATACACACACACATCATTATATATACACACACACATCATTATATATACACACACACATCATTATATATACACACACACATCATTATATATACACACACACATCATTATATATACACACACACATCATTATATATACACACACACATCATTATATATACACACACACATCATTATATATACACACACACATCATTATATATACACACACACATCATTATATATACACACACACATCATTATGTATACACACCAGAGATGGGAGTAAGTCACACATGGGCAAGTCTCAAGTCTTAACCTTCAAGTCTCAAGCAAGTCCAAGTCATTTTTTGTGACAATCATGAAAGTCAAGTCAAGTCATACCAAAGTTTCCATTTTTAAACAAGCTGAAGACTGCTGGAGTTTTATTTGCATTTTTTACCCAAAAGACATTGCGTCCACATACATCTGAAGAGTTTAAATTAACACAGATAAAAAATCACAGCCTAAAACTGATATTAAGCCAACAATAAATCAACTTTGTTCAATATGCCTCAAACATGACATTAAATCATGAAATTCCTTCAAACAATTAAAGTATAATGGTTCCTAAGTCAAATAATATTCTTCAAACATGCCTCACTTTTATGAGACAGAAACACATCCTTTAACCTTTCCTTCTCTTAAAGAACAAAACATATTCTTTAAGAGTAGCTGAATCCCACCACCTTTGCTTATCACATGGAATGGAAAGTAGATGTTGATATTTGACAGTGTGTATGTGAGTGTTTGAGAAAGAGTGAGTGAAAAGTTATTAATATTGGTGAGTGAATGTGCCTGTGTGTGAGAGTGCAGAGTGCGTTGTATGTGTGCCTAGCTTTATTCACATACTTACGTCTGCATGTGTGTGTGTTTATGAGAGAGAGAGAGAGAGAGAGAGAGAGAGAGCAGTTTGTGTTGTGTGTGTGTATGTGTGCCTAGTTTTATTCGCTCTTACCGCCACCTTTGAACAAAGAGGGGAGGGTGTGCTTATTCAAGGCCAAAAACTGAAGGGACTTCTGTCCATCACAAATGTCCAAATAGTGGTTCAGCTGAATATGGGGACTGGAACCCGAATCGTTCCCGATTTGAAGTGTCTGATGAAATTCGACGTCGGAAATTTTTGTAGCCTACTGCAGACCTTGCAAACTGCCGTTCGTGTTTTATCTTTGCCTGGTCAGATGTGTAATCCTTACAGCCAAACTTTATTATTTTCTGTGCAGAGGGATATAGGCACCGATTTATGTTTTCCTCCGTGGGTGCTGCTCACACGCGCACACCCTTTACAAAAAAAGTGTTTGCATTTCCGAACCTTAGGAAACGGACAGCGGCCGACACGAACACACACGCCATAATAACACCAGGACAGCGCCACTTCTCACAAATAGGCCTACAGATAGGATTGGAGATGAAAAGTTTAACTGGCACGTAACCGCCATCAGCTTCGTGGGAAATTAAGAATCAATGCCACCGACATAACCGATCACACTATGACAGACACTCCACAACT
>JABUOV010000558.1:0-22961 GCA_025617405.1 Perca schrenkii
GGCCTTCGCCGCTGTCGGCGCTCGGGCCCTAATTAAAGCTGCGAGCAGCGATGGACGGGCCCTCGCGCCTCTGCGCGCGTCGGGGTTACCGGCGGGACGCCGCTCCTTGCGACCGTGCATTTGCGCGGCGCTCGGGACGCCGCAAACCGTCACAAACGAAAAGGGAACTCCCCGCCGAGTTCAACGATAGCTCACACAAGACTCTACGTCATACGGTTCATTAGCTGTGAAAGGGGGCGTGGCTAAAGTATAGGGGGCGGGTCCAACCATCACCAATTAAAAATGAAGCCTCTGCTGAGATGAATGATACCTCACACAAGACTCTACCTTAAATGGGTCAGCATGTATGAAAGGGGGCGTGGCTTAAACATACGGGGTGGGCCAAACCATCACCAATCAAGAAGGAAGTCTCTGCTGAGTTCAATGATACCTCACACAAGGGTGTACCTTAAACGGTTCAAATGTTATGAAAGGGGGCGTGGCTTAAGCATAGGGGGCGGGCCAAACCATCACCAATGAAGAAGGAAGTCTCTGCTGAGTTCAATGATACCTCACACAAGTGTTTATATCAATTGGGCCATTAGTAATAAAAGGGGGCGTGGCTTGAACATAGGGGGCGGGCCAAACCATCACCGATGAAGAAGGAAGTCTCTGCTGAGTTCAACGATACCTCACACAAGTGTTTACATCAATCGGGCCATTAGTACTAAAAGGGGGCGTGGCTTATGCATAGGGGGCTGGCTAAACCATCACCAATAAAGAAGGAACTCTCTGCTGAGTTCAATGACACCTCACACAAGACTCTACCTTAAACGGTTCAAATGTTATGAAAGGTGGCGTGGCCTGAGTAAGTGGGCGTGGTCATATTATAGGGGGCGGCTCAGTATCACATGTAGACCACACATTCTGAGTTTCATGCAAATCGGATGATGTTTGTCATATAAGGCAGATTTCCTGTTGCCAGCGGGGGGCGCTATGACCAAAAGTCAATTTTGGCCTGTAGGTGTCCTCAGGCCTGGACCCTTGTCCATCGTGACAAATTTCGGGCAGATACGACAACGTACACTCAAGTTACAACAACTTCTTTGGTCATCGCTAAACACTCAAAATGGCCGCCACACCACGCCCACACCGTCTGACGAAAAGTTTTTCTTTTAATAACTTTTCATCGTTAAGGTGTTGGGATGGTACAGACCAAGTTTGATGTCCATCGGATGAAATCTCTAGGAGGAGTTCGTTAAAGTTCAGCACCTTGACTTTTAGGCCTACTTCCTGTTGCCACTAGGGGGCGCTATTACTTTAAGTAAATATCGGCCTTTATTTGTCCTCAGGGCTGGACTCTTATGAATCCTGAAAAAGTTTCGAGGTAATCGGACAACGTACACTCGAGTTACACCCACTTCCTGTTTCGGCGGAGAATCGCACAAAATGGCCGCCCAGCCACGACCACGCCCTATGACGAAAAGTTTTTCTTTTAACAAATTTTCATCTTTAACATCTTAAGATGGCACCGACCGAGTTTGAAGTTGATCGGATGAAATCTCTAGGAGGAGTTCGTTAAAGTACGACATGTGGAAATGGCCAAAATCGCACTAATTTCGAACTTTGAAATCAAAATGGCGGACTTCCTGTTGGGTTTAGGGTATGGCTCTAATGAAGTTTCTTGTACATCTTGACATGTTACATATGTGTACCAAGTTTCGTGAGTCTACGTTAAACGCACTGCAGGGGCTCAATTATCTTAACTTTCTAGGGGGCGCTAGCGAGCCATTTTTGTGCGCCTATTCCCGAAACCCTTAAAATACGTAAATTTTCACCAGACTGGGAATTGAACAAACTGAGAAATAAGATATACTGTAGGCTACCTGCTCTATTTATAAGTGTTTCTCCCTCCAGACAATTGCACTTAGTCTGTAATGAAATATGTATTTTAAGTTTCATTTTTGCTGTAAATCTAAATAAATAAATAGCTGGTGGTCAGTGCTGGGAAACATCCACAAATAAATCTGTAAAAAATGTATAGTACTATTACAGTAATTTTTAAATCTCACCCTAATTCTTTAATCCCTGTTTAGGCAAGATGGAAGAAAGGAGGATACCAAGATAAGAAGATCAAGGAGATACAGAAAGCTAAAGTAAATAGATGTTCACCATACAGTATCACACGTTATCATCTGTATCATACCACATCTTTCTCAACCATGTTATGGCTCTCATTCTGTGTTCAGTTTGACAAGGGTCAAAAGATCAGACAGCTGTCCCACAGCCAGCCTGAGAACCTGCTTTACTGTCTGAATAGCCTGGGTGAAGACTCGTGCATCAGATGGCTGAGAAAAGGATAGCCCAGAGCAAGAGGGAGCCCAGCAGAGGCTAAGAAGGAGGCAGCAAAGGAGTTCACAAACCCACATACAGCTGAAGGAGGTACCGAATGACATGCGGGATCCATTTCAGAAAGCAGGTTTAGTGAAAACTCTGAGTTTGCTAACCCTGAGATGAGGGTAATTCTGGGTTTTCCGTTTCAGAAAGAGAGGTAACTTAACCTCGGACTCTGTGAACCTAGCCTGGTCGGGATCAGTTATGTAGCCTACCTAACCTTAGCCATCCTCGTATTACTAACGTCTCCCATCGTTGACATGCCCTACATCCCAGCACAGTTTTTGTGTTACATTACATTTTTTTTTTCAAAAACTCAGTTTCCCATCTCAGGGTAAATCAACTCAGATATCAGGGTTAGACTCAGAGTTTGTTAAACCTCCTTTCTGAAAAGGGCCCCTGCATTGTTAACGGCTGCTTTACCTGGTCTGTGCTTGTAAACAGAAACAAAAAAAACAACAACCAAGAGGTTACACCCCTTTTTGTTGGTATAGCCTTACTTGGGTCTAAACACAGTGACTTGGGACTTGTTCAAGACGGTGAAGGTTAAGACTTGTGACTTACACATGTGTGACTTAAGACAGTTACACGCCGGGGGCGTGACGAATAAGCGACGCCAATATGCAAAATAATCGGCTGTGAATATTTCACATCAAAACTATTCACACAGCGGTGCAAATTTGCCACAGTTTTCAATAAAGGTTTCGGATATTTGCGCCAGCTCATCTACCATGTCAGTCAGACAGATGCTGAAGAGAGAAAGAAATTGACGAAAGATGTGATGTGAGCGGACAAGAACGAGAGAGCAGTCGGAGCAGAGGAGAGTTAACGATTAGTGGTGAAGATATGAAGTGATTGTACAGCAGCTAGATTCTGCAGTTTGAGAACAAATAAATGTAGCAGCTCCTCACAATCACCAAAAGGTGTCCTGTCTGGTTTCCAGACTGCTGAGTGGAGGGACGGAGGTTAGCTTTGGGTACGTCCCAGGAAAAGCTGTAACACTAAGCAAATGTAAGCTATTTATTGAGTTTCCTCCAACTCTAATTGAGTATACAGTTAATACTCAATTGAATTCCCTCTGCCAAACAGTGTAGTATATGTCTCGGGCTTATTGTGAAAGTTAAAAACGGAAAGAATGTGCTGCCTTTGTAAAGGTTGAAAGGAGTAATAAAGTTAGCTGACGTACAGTCTGTAGTTCAGACAGCAGCCTCTGTGTTGTTGTTTGGTGATCCTCATAAGTGAACACTACTTGTGACAAAAACAACAATTCGAAAAAATATATTGACATGCGAAATAATCGCATGGAAAAAACGTCCCTGGTGTGCAACAGCCTTTAATCTCACCTCTGATATTTTTGATTAAGAGCTACTCTACCACAAAGCCCCAAACCAGAAATGTACGACTCAAACTACGATGTCATCAGGTTACTAAGCTGCTTCATAGACAATGAATGTGAAACTAATTTTGTAGAATAAAAAAAAACCAAATGAGGTTTATTCTATTATTCTATTATCTATTATTCTATCTTTCTCAATTCATTGTTTTTGAAAAAGCTCCTGACATTATATCAGATGACATCACAAATTTGAGTTTTTGGATTTTGGAGAGTTTTTTAATGTTTACTGACATTTTGAAACACACATGTATGAATTCCCAAAGTGCCCATAGTTCCCCTTTTGCTATAATGTAATGTACCAGACAGTTTTTGCTCCCATAAGTTTATTCATGTGTGAACTTTAAGGAAAGCACTGTTTAAATAGTGCATTTATCTGTAAAACAAGCAGTAAATGGTCATTTTATGATACTTCCTGGTTATGATACATCTTAAAATCTCATACATCTCAAATAGTGATCTGTAGTGAATGGATTGGACAATGCTGTGAAATGTCAGCAGAAAAATGTATATATTTATTGCGTGTAAAAGTAGTTGATGCAAATGCACTTTTACATAGCCCTTTTGGTTTTTGTTCATTCCGAACCCCATTTACTAATGAGGAAATTGTGAACATATATTTGATAGTAATAGTAATTACTGTCAAATAATGTTTATGAAGTAAATCCCATGCACTTAAAAGAAAAGTCTGTAGATATATTGGTGTTGCTTGTTATTACTGTCAAACTTTATATAAAATAAACATGTATGTGCATATAATGGAGAGTTGCTTGTTATTACTGTCAAAAAATGTTTATATAAAGTAAACCCCCTACTTCAATGAGGAAAAGTCGATATAAGTGTAGCTATACCAGATAGTTGCTTTTAAATTACTATAAAACAATGTAATATAAAGAAAACTCATATATTAATAGTAAAAGTATATATATATATATATATATATATATATATATATATATATATATATATATTTGATAGTTGCATGTAATTACTATAAAGAACAGTTTATATAAAGTAAAACCCCATACAATAATGAGGTACAGTCTGTAGATATATTGGATAGTTGCTTGTTATTACTGTCAAATAATGTTTATATAAAGTGAACACCCATACAATAATGGTAAAACTATGTGTATATATTGGATATTTGCTTTTTATAACTAAAAAAAGAATGTTTATATAAAGTAAACCTCATATATTAATGGTAAAGGTATGTAAATATATTGGAGAGTTGCCTTTTATAACTATAAATGAATGTTTATTTAAAGTAAACAACATGCATTAATGGTAAAAGTATGTAAATATATTGGAGAGTTGCCTTCTATAACTATAAATGAATGTTTATTTAAAGTAAACAACATACATTAATGGTAAAAGTATGTAAATATATTGGAGAGTTGCCTTCTATAACTATAAATGAATGTTTATTTAAAGTAAACAACATAAATTAATGGTAAAAGTATGTAGATATATTGGATTATATTGGACCATTATCTTCTCTTTTTGGTCCAGTAAAAAAAGTGTTAAACAGGAATTTACCGTAAATAGATTGGATAATCATAAAATAAACACCTAAAGGAGGGTATTTGAAAGTCATTTTACATCATTTTTGTGTGTTTTACATCCAGAAATCTGTACTTTAACAGGGAGTTCTTGTGGATGGATTGGATAAGCTTGTGAATTTACCAAAGAAAACCATATGAAAACAGCAGTTTTCATTTAAATTATGTAATTTTAAGGTATTTTGATTGGTTTTGATAAAGATATATACATTTGTTTAACATTCTAGAAATGTTTTATAACAAGAATTTGTTTTAATTCTACAATAGGTAGACTGTAAAAATACGGAAAATATTTACAGGAAATTTCTGTATTTAAAAAAAGAATTTTCCTGTAAAATAATGTACGTTTTTTTACTGTAATTTGACGGTAAGTGTTTGGCAACTTTGCTGCCAGACTTTTTACCGTTTTTTTACGTGTTTTTGTTTTTACAGTGTACTTTTCCAGTTTGAATGGGTGATTGAGTTCCCATTGGCTGCTGAGCAGTAGGGTTAAACCATTTCTGTAATCTGGAGGGGTCGCCTACCACTATTTAACATGCAAAGGATCCTCGAATTTCTTCCATTTTCTTTTCTTTGTCATTTCTTCTTTTTATGTAGCTTATAAAAAAATGCTGTCCTTAATTTAAATTCAATGAATTTACTATTCAATTATAAATTATTGTCATCAAGATAACATTACCACCTTTTTCTCCACTGCTGCCTTTTTGGGGACATTCTAGCTTCAACACCATCTATCAAACTTTACAAACCAACAATAAAAATAACCTGTCACACATATATTATACATAATAGTTATATGCTATTGTTGATTAACGTCTACTAGGTGCAATGCTTGCTGGCTGTGAGGATATCACAGCAGATTGTTGTAGGGGGATGCCGAAAGATTTTTCTGTTGCATTGCAAGGGAGGCACAATTGACACAGAATAGGTTACAATGCTAGTATACTTTATAAGAACTCTTTCAGGGTGGGCGAGTGGCCTCCTGGTTTTGCGCGGTCTGCCGTGGGTAGGAATCATTACATTTCCCATGACCGCCAGCCAAGCAATCTGAATCATATAGACCTACAGTAGCCTACATAATACAAATACATGAAACAGTATTTTTATGATTATCTTTATTGAATCATACCCAATGTGTGAACACAAACATGTGTGAAGCAAAAATATTACGTAGCATACATTGTTTTTTTTCCCCTTTTTGGATTTAAGATGATATGCTGTTTCCCATGCCCAGGACATTACTTCAACTTTCTACCTGACGGCTGCAAAAGGATGGATGAGATTGACCTGTGTGTCTACATAGGGCTGCTAATCACACGAGCACACAAACGCGCGCGCGCACGCACACGCACACACACACACACACACACACACACACACACACACACACACACACACACACACACACACACACACACACACACACACACACACACACACACACACACACACACACACACACACACAGGGATGCAGAGATCCACAAGTACTATCTTTTGATGAAAAAATAGAAACACATCCCTTCTTTAATTCCTCAAACAGCTTACATATGATATATTTAGCATTTTCCAACTGACTAGCAATCATAAGGGGCAAGTAAGGCTTCTATTGGAATTCCTCACAGTACATTCAGTACTTAAAAAACATAATTCCCAGGAAGTGGATGTGTTGTTACTGCCAGTGATTGGAATATGATTGATAAGTTATGTCTGCCTGAGATGTATGCTCTGATAAAAGGTCCGTCAGATCGAAAGAAACATTTGCCCCATAGGTTTACATTGCAGCCCGGTCTGTGGCTGCCGGTTGCAGCATTCACACTTACACTGGACCAATTTCAAAGATTGTTGTTCCCATCAGCAACTTACACACAAAAACATAGGAAAATAGGGTCCATGTAAAAAAAGCAGTAGTTACCCTTTATTAAAGTCTAACTATCTATCTACACTATACTTTTGACAAAATACTTATTTCTCATAGTATGTACACTCTAGCCAATTGCAAATCTATAAAGAAAGCATGTACAGAAAAAAATACAACAGCTAAATAACCAGGAACCATCAATCTTCGGCATGACGCAACCATCCCCCTACAACAATCTGCTGTGATATCCTCACAACCAGCAAGCATTGCACCTAGTAGACAGTAATCAACTTTTACAACAATAGCATATAACTATTATGTATAATATATGTGTGACAGGTTATTGTTGGTTTGTAAAGTTTGATGGATGGTGTTGAAGCTAGAATGTCCCCAAAAAGGCAGCAGTGGAGCAAAAGGTGGTAATGTTATCTTGATGAAAATAATTTATAATTGAATAGTAAATTCATTGAATTTAAATTTATAAAAACAATTTTATAAGCTACACAAAAAAGAAGAAATGACAAAGTAAAATAAAATGGAAGAAATGAGAGGATCCTTTGCATGTTAAATAGTGGTAGGAGACCCCCCACTTTTTCAGTTGAGTGAACACGAAATCATTAAGCGTTACAGATTAAGCAGCAATGCATTACAGTTACAGGAAGAAATCAAAGATGACATGAATCTCTGACTCAGCGTTCACATTCCATTCCAGCAGTTATTAAACTCCTCGCTACATTACAAATATTGGCATCAGGATCATTTCAAACAGTCATAGCATCAGCAGTGGGATTATTATTTGAGACACTTTCTTGCAGGATTTCACTGAACATATCAGACAACGAGGGTGCATGCCCCTCATCTGGTGCAGAGAGACGAGTCGTTTTTTTCTGCGCTCTAATCTCCTCCTGCGCTTCTCCGCATCCATCGCGGCCTGGATCATTTCTCGTGCACCCTGCTTTATTTCAGTTTTGTTGTGATGTAGAGAAGCAAGACACGGGAACTTTCTTTCTGGAGCATTTATTCAGAGACAAACGGAAACATACACTGTAGCCTACATTTACTACCACTTAACAAATAAACTGCTGCAGCTGATGTATTCTCTGCTCTGATAGCTGACAGCTGTCTGCTCTGAGCGCATTCACCGTCACACTCTCTCTCTCTCTCTCTCACTAAGCACCGAGCTATTCCTTAAAGGAGCTTCCCCGGTCTTGTAACACAAGGAGAGCCTGCCAGAGCTTCCTGTATTTGGTCCGAAAGTCCGAACCATCCAAAAAATGCTTTCACACTATAAACGAACCGGACCATGGTTCAGTTTGGTCCGGACCGAGACCACCTCTTTTTGTCGGACCAAAATTTGGACTTTTGATCCGGAACGTGGTCCGGGGGAGGTTTCACACCTGTAATTTTGGTTCGGATCAAACTAAAAAGTCCGAAAGTCCGGACCAAACGAGGTATGTGTGAAAACGCCCTAAGAGCGTACTTTTCATTGTTTTCACTCCGTGGTCCGTCTCAACCTCTTTGCTTAAGAGACGCTTTGCAGGTGGAACTGATCGGGTACTGACACACGTGCAGGTCCGGTTTCTGTTTACGTCATCACAACATTTCGGCCGTGTTGTTTCGTGCATTCCTAGCATTTAGTACTCAAATAGTCCTTTATCCTAATTTTAAACTGTGTCACTGTTGGTAGGTAGTCTAATTTAAGATGATTCTGCAATTTATACCAGGATGAGAGTGCAAAAACTTTAAAAGGCACTTTCACCAAAGACAGTTCGCGTTCGGGGAATGTCATACATGATTTGCCAATATGATCGAATATTACATTTCCTGGTTGTGACTTTAGGAGTCAGGAGAGAACATAAGTAGGCAGTTTACACAGTATGACCTTAAAAAGAAAAATATACCAATTCGCCGACCTTTGATTGTGCAAAGAAGGCAAAAATAAGCTAACCCACCTTGACAGCCAGCTTTCCGGCTACGTAGAAGAGCACAGCGATCCTCTCCCAGCTGATCCCGTATTGAAACACTTGGTCTGCCACTTCCTTAAAACTGTCAACATTAGAGCGGGAAGAACAAGCTATCCCATCTATCACACTGCAACAGAGACAAGAGAGGATAAGGGCAGTTTGAGTGTTAAAAAACTTAAGAAACTAAAGAGCATATAACCCGGTGCTATAGACCAGTAGCCTGGATAAACTCTGACGAACTTTCTGCAAGTCAGCCTGGCGACGAGCCCATTCAAACCCATTTCCCAGAGTGATAGAGAAAGACATTTCCAATGTCCCAAAAATCTAGGCACCAATCACAACCGCTGAGGCGGGCTTTACACCAATCACAACCGTTGAGGCGAGCTTTACGCCACGACGATAGCGCAGAGACAGCGAGCAGCTTTTTGTTTACATTCAACATGACTGCTACCCATTGACATATATATAATGGACCAACAGAGCCCGCTGCTCTGGACGGAGACCAGTGAAGGCTATTAGAAGCACTTTTCCGGTGATGGCCAGCTTTACTGCGCAGCCTCCAACTGAGAGAGACAGCGTAAATGTGACGTGAGCAACGTGTCTGAAAGTTGTAAGTGTTCTGGTAGCTGTGCCAAGAGAAATCTCAATCATTCCCAATCTTACAGAGACGGAGAGTGTAGGTATATGTAAGGAGATAACATAAGCACAGGCTAATTATTGCTAACTAACATGCTAGTTAACATTAGTAATTAAACCTAAACCGCTAACGTAAGTCGAAACTGCCTGCGAGCTTCTCCTGTACTATACGGTAATTCCTCTACTGTGCGACAGTAAGTCACTTGGTTATGACACAATCGTTAGCCTATTTTTACAAAAACGTCTGCTACGGAGCCATAACGTGAGATACAAGGTAATGGAGCCTTTTATACGTTGTGGTGTTTCTTTAGAACTAAACAACGGACAAATAGAGTCTTTAAATGCTCCAGATGTAAAGTTATTCTCAGTCAAGTGACGTAAAAAAAAAATGGCGGTCAGCGGAATGCTAACAGGAGGTGATGGCCTGTTAGCAACAAAATGGCGCCATGATGGCTCGCGTTCTGAAGCGCAGCGTCACCCGGATCGTTGGTCTGATTGGTTGAAGGATTATCCAATTGCGCCCAGAGGCATTTGAGCTGCGTCCGTTGGTTAAGCCCCTTTGGAAATGAGCTATCAATGAACCTTTCCCAGACCCATTCTCAGTTACAACTGAGAAGGGTCTGGTGTCAACCAGGCTAATAGACCAGTGGTTTTCCAACCTTTTTGGTCTGAGGTCCCCCCCACAGCTCTGTCAGATGAACGTGTGTACCACTTCATCTATTCCCAAAGTATGTTCTAAATGTATAAAACTATTAATTATGTAAAAGTGGATATTGGTAATTACTTCATAAAATTGAACTATCAATATTTAGGTTGGTTGGGTCTGCAATCCCACTACTAGCCTTTTTGGCTATTACTATTTAGAGTGAAGCTAAATGTTTCAACCCTTTATCCATTACTTTTTCCATTACAACAACTATTTCAACCGTTAGCTAACTATTTCAATTTTTAGCCATTTTAACCGTTTCTCCATTACTTTTAGCTGATCATTTGAACTGTTAAGGCAGTTAAGGTTACTTTTAAAAGTTATCTCTACCATTTATTAATTATGTAACTTCTGTGCTCGCTTGCTAACTAGTTTTCACACACTCTTCCATACCGTAGCTACAACATGCAGTGTTCCGTTGTTGAAGTTGACTTAATGTTTGGATGTGGATATATTCTTTTAATCAAATCATAATTAATATTTTTTCAAATTAGTAGATCTACTCTGCAATCTTTCCATTTACCCCCTGAAAACAGCAGAAGTACCCACTGGGGTACATGTAACCCTGGTTTGGAATCAATGCTATAGACGTTTTCAGTATTCTACCATGACCGCTGAGATACTGCGGCTCAGACTCACTCTTTGAGCTCCTGGTCGCCTTGGACTTTGTCCCCAATGATGCAGATCATTTTGGCCAGCTGGATCACCAACTTCTGCTCCTGGTCCTTTAAGTCTGCCTGTGGAGTAAGGGGTGGGAAGTCCTCGGAGGGTACTTCCTTCAGCTCCTCCTCTATCACCCTGGAAGAGAACCGGATATTAAAAAACAGATTCTGTCCCAAACTTATAGAGGGAATTAAATATGCAGTAGATAAGACCTATAAAACTAACTTTCTGTCATATTTGCTGAAACTGACCCTATGTTCCAGTAGAACTACATAAATCAGGTAATAAATACATCAATACAACGAATATGTAATTATATAATTAAATGTCAAAATATGTATATATTTATTTCTACTTTCATTTCTACTTTTAGTTATACTTTTATTTTTACTTTCATAGTTTTATTTATAGTTTTATTTATCCATAGTGTAACTTGCTGAAGACTAAATATATCCGTCAACTTTAGTCCTCAAAAGTTAGGGGGCAGGTTAAAGCTTCTGATTAGCGAATGAACGTGTTACAGACCCAGCGGCTCAACTAGTCGATCGAGCTCTCTTGGTTTGCACTGTATTGCTACAATCCAGCAGATAGAGATTAAGAAGAAAGAAAGATTCATAATTCGTTTAATAGGTTCTTTTTTTAAATTATTTTTTATTTTATTATTATTTTGGAATATTGTAAATACTAGACATTCTGATCAAAGCTCACTATACGTGGTGGTGGCGGTAATTATATAATCATGGATCTTCAGGCCACACAGCACGTAATGTTCAATTATGTCAGCTGGTAAATCAAAAGAAGGCAGCCACCAGGCTCTCTCCCTCAATCACATCACCTTGTATTCCTGTCTTATAATACATCTATGTTGCAGCCTCACCTGCTGTACGTTAGCTTTTAGAGGAGCGTGAATACAGCTTAATTCTTTTCTGACTCACTCAGGGCTGATATAATTCCTATTCTCTCAGCTAAGTCCTTGAAAATGTTGCATGTTCAGCATTCCGTTGTACTCATGTAACAAGACACTCAAAGTAGTCGGTTTAGTTTTTCCAGTAACTAACTTAATGTAATTTTTTGTTTTAAGCCTGTTTTTTGTTAGCCAAAATTAGCATCCCAATTAATATCACAGTTAAAGCTACATTGTGTAAGAATTACTCCCATCTAGCGGTGAAATTGTATATGACAACCAACTTCGAGCCCCGCACATTCCGAGCGCGTTGTGTCTCCTACGGTGGCCGTGTTTTTCCAAGATTAACATGGCTTCCAGTACGACTTCGTCCATCAGTGTTTCTTCCAGTGATGAGGTTACTTTAGAAAACAATTACAAATTGCATTTAGTTATTTAGTCAGTTAGCATGTTGGTTATGACCTCTATCTATGTAAAATGAACTGAATGAAAATTGTTTTGTCTGGCGTGTGGCGCCGCATTTCCCCGATCGCGAGTGGCGGCCCGTGCCGTTGTTTTGGCCGGCGTATGGCGCCTCATTTCCCCGATCGCGAGTGGCGGCCCGTGCCGTTGTTTTGGCCGCCGTGTGGCGCCTCATTTCCCCGATCGCGAGTGGCGGCCCGTGCCGTTGTTTTGGCCGGCGTGTGGCGCCTCATTTCCCCGATCGCGAGTGGCGGCCCGTGCCGTTGTTTTGGCCGGCGTGTGGCGCCTCATTTCCCCGATCGCGAGTGGCGGCCCGTGCCGTTGTTTTGGCCGGCGTGTGGCGCCTCATTTCCCCGATCGCGAGTGGCGGCCCGTGCCGTTGTTTTGGCCGGCGTGTGGCGCCGCATTTCCCCGATATAAATATCCTTTTTCTGGGCGAAGAAGACTTCAGTTCCTGAAATATTGATTTTGAATATGTGTGGTCCTCCATGTTTCCTTCTTCAAACTTTCCACCGGGGCCGGGGAGCTACGATACCCATTAGCAGCATTAGCAGCACCTGTGAGTTTATCATGCGAAAGCGCAAAAGCGCGCGGAGCACTATGTTCTGTATGTCCCTTATCGGCTAACGTATTTCAAGATGGCGCATGTATATGGAGCGTCTACCCCAGTTCACGGTAGTGCAAATGTAAAAATTAAAGCCAAAACGAATACTTGAAAGCGATGGTAGTGGTGCATATTTATGAAAAAAGACAAGTTTGTGAACGGGCAACACAGATTTTTATAATGAACAAGTATAAACGTTACACACTGGGGCTTTAAGGTGAATTACGGTTCCACCTTGCTAACCAAGCTAGCAGGCTAACTAATACCTTTTGCTATGCAAACAGACTGTAAAAATAGATTATTAAAATTACAGTATATTAACAGTCTAGTTATGTATGCAAAACGATCCCACCGGGCCTGGTAATGTTGAACGGTTTTAACCATATGTGGTGGTGTTGGTAATCGATGCTAATGTAATGGTAGCTTTATATCAAAGCCTGATAGGCCTATATAAATAAACAACTTTAAGTTAACAGCATTTGTTAAGCCTTTTTTGTGTTTCTGGCACTGTATTGATATACATTTTGTTAATAAAACTATCCATAGTTCAGGTTAACATTTGTTATGTTGTTTGTTATTAGCTAATCTTATCAACCCGCCAGCGACTTCAGATAACAATAGCCTGTGTTGTGTATTTTGGGCTACTATTAGAGCCATAGTTGAGATACACCTGATGGATTGTGGGTAACTTTAGCTTCCGTTGTTGGCGATAGCCACGCTGCTGTAAAGACATGCTGTTGCGCTAATAAACAGTTAATATTCCGTCGTAGTCCGGTTTATCACTGTTATGTCTATGTACTGAACTGGGTCCAGTAGAGAGGGCAAATACAGGTCCTCGCCACTCTGGGGTCAACCGGCTGTTTCCAGAGGGAAATGGAAGACAGCTAAGTGTTTTATATAAATATTATATATAATCTCAAACTTTATCACTAAGTTTTGTTTGGATATAATATATAGTTCTGTTAAATCTTGTCATTTAGGTTTGGTATATCGAAGCTGTCCCCGAGAGCCATAATGCCTGCCGTTTTGGAAGGTATTATTAATATAGGTAGTCTATAGATCAGGTTTCCCTACACTGTGCGAGAACAGGCCGAATATATAATTCAATTCAACGCATTGACTATTTATGGTTAAAAATGGGCGTGTACAGGGTAGGATAAGAGGATGATTCACATATGCACAGTTATGGGTAATCTGTGATTTATAAAAGGTAACATTGCTTACAGATGTGCGTACACACGGTTTTATAAATCTGAATTGTTTTTGGTGTGTGCCATTTTTGGCTTTTGGGCGTACGTACACTTTAGTAAGGATCCTAAGCACAGTTTTATAAACGAGTCCCCAGGGGCCTCATTTATAATTTGTGTCAGAAGCGGCGTACAGATGAAACATAGGATGTGAGTACGCACAGAAATATTCTGATAAATAAAACTGTGCCTACGCACGTCCTACGCCGGATTCCCTTTATAAATCACAATCGGCTCTAAATGTGGAGCAGCTTTGGCGGCATGTCACGCCCATAGCTGCCCTTAAATAGTCAGTGAAACACCCCAAATTAATATTCATTCATCCAGACTTCTTGCGAAGATATTAAAAGATCAATTTGGGGATTTTTTTAATCTCTGCGATTTAGCACAAGATAAATGAGCGTAGATTACGGATTGTTGATAATCTTAAAAGTAGGTTTTCACATACAAGGAAATTGCACTTTAACTTTCCAGAGTCTGATGACGTTTTTTCATTTATGGTCTTCCTTATATGAGTCATGATGCAACACAGTTTATGAGAGGTGTGATTTATCGTAAGAGCGCAACAGCTGTTACTGTGAAATGAAACTGAAACTTGCTTTAGATTACAAAATGTTGTTATTTCATTAACAAACGAACGTTTCCAAAACAATGATTAGTGAGTGAAGTGGAAGTAAAACAAAAAACGGACTATTTATGTTTAACAGAGTGTTCAGCTGTGCTTTAGATACACTAGGCTGAGGAAATGACCCGTTTCAGTTCAGGGTAAATAACATACATTTTCACAGTTAATCATTTGGTTTGCAAAATGTCAGAACATTGCAAATCTTCACATTTGAGAACAGCAATATTTTTGGTATTTTTGCTTGAAAAATTATTTAAACAATGAATCAATTATCTAAATTGTTGTTGACTCATATTTTGTAGCTCATCTTATCAGTCATCATTTCAGCTCTAGTTTTGAAATATGGTACGATGTGTGGACCTATCCAGATGTCATCACAAACGAAATGGAACCTTTTCCAACCAATCAGCCCTTCTAAATTCATTGATTTTTTGTTTTTTGTTTTCATGGTCTCATGTTATTTTAAACTAACTAAATGACTGTTGATTGAACACAATCCATCTTGGGCTCTATAACTTGAGATCAGAAAAAGGAAACTTACTCTTTGATCAGGGCCTCCCCTATCCTCGCATCTGAGGAGGAATAAAACGACATTAGTGTGCACTTCACGTTCAAAATGACACAAGGCAGCGTTAACTTCTGGCTATCTAAATGGTTACAATGTTGCCACTGTGGTTGTTAGCCTACATGTAACCGCGGGCCATTTAAAAATACAGGAATAAAAAATACGAATGTTAACTTCCGCAACTTTAATTTGACTTGAACTACTACGTTGAGTGCCACAGAAAGCTTACCTGACATACCGTTTCCTTCACACGCCATGGTTTGAGGAAAATTTAAAAAATAAAACTTCTAGAGAAACTTTTTTTCCCCTCACAAACTCTGCCTCTCTCACACAGTCAGATAAAACCTCATTTAAAAACGCGAGGCGCTATTTAAAAAATAAAAAAACATCCCTAATGAAACGCTAACTATATTTTGTATGAACGACCTCCATGAAGAGACAATACATAACACACATCGAAAGTATAAGAGAGTATTCTGTTCTGATTCCTGCTTTAAAGGAAAACACTGGGCGGCGCAAATCAACTGTCCTTGACTTAAATACATCCGTGTAGCAACTTGAGTCATGTACATAGTTCATGTTACATTTATGTAGGCCTACATCGTCCCCGCTTCCTGGCTGAACTTACTGGTAAAGGCTATGCGCTTTGTGGTCAGCACTGCTTTGCCAAATCGATAAGTTGCATGCACAGTAGTCTCTCGGTGTTTTTTTCAAGTAATAAAATATTTATTAATATTTGTTTGTTATTTTTGTTTGTTTTTTATGTTTTGTTGTGTAGGCCTATGTAGACTATTTTTGTGTTCACCCCGTTTTTTATTATAAAATGAATTCATACATAATGTAAAGAAGTTCCCCGCATTATCTTTTTTTAAGTAGGCCTAGATATAGAAAAATATACAGAGCTATACATAATGCCAAACGAATAGAAAAACAAGTTGGAACCAAAGAACCTAAATTAACATCAAACATGCACGGGGTCAACAAAGAATAGAAAATAAATTAATTGAAAACATTAAATAGGGAGCACAATCTTTTAATTGCTTTTTTGTTTGTGTAGTATAATTGTTTTGATAAAGCACCATTTCTTTCTTGAACACATTAAAATGATGTTTTACTTTGGAAAATTTACATTTATGGAAAAAACTTTGCAAAGAATATTATGAGAGTGATGATAAAATGTTCGTTCTCATATAGCAGTATCATATCTGACAAAACCAAATATTAAATTTTCCAGTAAAAGTTTAAAGTTATAGGCAGGTAATATTACCCATGATAAATCTATATCTTGCCATATAGTTTGTGGGTATGTATACATTTCCAGAACAGATGGAAAATTCAATCAGGAGAGACTTCGTTTGCAGATATGCAAAAGATGTATTGTCCATCCATCCATCCATCCATCTTCGTCCGCTTATCCGGTGTCGGGTCGCGGGGGGAGCAGCTCCAGCAGGGGACCCCAAACTTCTCTTTCCCGAGCAACATTAACCAGCTCCGACTGGGGGATCCCGAGGCGTTCCCAGGCCAGGTTGGAGATATAATCCCTCCACCTAGTCCTGGGTTTTCCCCGAGGCCTCCTCCCAGCTGGACGTGCCTGGAACACCTCCCTAGGGAGGCGCCCAGGGGGCATCCTTACCAGATGCCCGAACCACCTCAACTAGCTCCTTTCTACGCAAAGGAGCAGCGGCTCTACTCCGAGCTCCTCACAGATGACTGAGCTTCTCACCCTATCTCTAAGGGAGATGCCAGCCACCCTCCTGAGGAAACCCATTTCGGCCGCTTGTATCCTGGATCTCGTTCTTTCGGTCATGACCCAGCCTTCATGACCATAGGTGAGGGTAGGAACGAAAACTGACCAGTAGATCGAGAGCTTTGCCTTCTGGCTCAGCTCTCTTTTCGTCACAACGGTGCAATAAATTGAATGTAATACCACACCTTCTGTGCCGATTCTCCGACCAATCTCACGACCTCACTCGCGAACAAAACCCCAAGGTACTTGAACTCCTTCACTTGGGGTAAGGACTCATTCCCTACCTGGAGTAGGCACTCCATCGGTTTCCTGCTAAGAACCATGGCCTCAGATTTAGAGGTGCTGATCCTCATCCCAACCGCTTCACTCTCGGCTGCGAACCGATCCAGTGAGTGCTGATGGTCGCAGGCCGATGATGCCATCAGGACCACATCATCTGCAAAGAGCAGCGATGAGATCCTCAGCCCACCGAACCGCAACCCCTCCCTACCACGCCTCGATAATTTGTCCATAAATGTTACAAACAGGATTGGTGACAAAGCGCAGCCCTGGCGGAGGCCAACCCTCACCTGAAACGAGTCCGATTTACTGCCGAGAACACGGACACAGCTCTCACTTTGGTCGTACAGAGATTGGATGGCCCTGAGAAGAGACCTCCTCACCCCATACTCCCGCAGCACCTCCCACAGTATCTCCCGGAGGACCCGGTCATACGCCTTTTCCAGATCCACAAAACACATGTAGACCAGTTGGGCATACTCCCAGGCTCCCTCCAGGATCCTTGCGAGAGTGAAGAGCTGGTCCGTTGTTCTACGACCAGGACGGAATCCGCATTGTTCCTTCGACTATCGGCCGAACCCTCCTTTCCAACACCTTGGAGTAGACTTTACCAGGGCGGCCAAGTAGTGTGATACCCCTGTAATTGGCACACACCCTCTGGTCCCCCTTTTAATAAAGGGGAACCACGACCCCGGTTTGCCACTCCTTCGGCACTGTCCCAGACTTCCACGCAATGTTGAAGAGGCGTGTCAACCAGGACAGCCCCTCCACACCCAGAGCCTTGAGCATTTCCGGACGGATCTCATCAATCCCAGGGGCTTTGCCACTGTGGAGTTGTTTGACTACATCAGTGACTTCCGCCTGGGAAATTGACAATGATCCCCCATCATCCTCCAGCTCTGCCTCTAACATAGAGGGCGTATTTGTCAAACTTCTCCCACACCCGCTGCTTTGCCTCTCTCACGGCAGAGGCTGCAGCCTTCGGGCCCTTCAGGTACTCTGCAACTGCCTCCGGAGTCCTCTGGGATAACATATCCCGGAAAGACTCCTTCTTCAGTCGGACGGCTTCCCTGACCACCGGTGTCCACCACGTTGTTCGTGGGTTACCGCCCCTTGAGGTACCCAAGACCCTAAGACCACAGCTCCTCGCCGCAGCTTCAGCAATGGAAACTTTGAACATTGTCCTGTAACATTCACTTCTCTAACATTTAACTTTACATAACTATCAAGATAACATTACGTGTATTTGTATGTGATATAGGCCTAATACATTCCCCTTGGTAATGTAGCATATGAATTTCCATCAACACAATTCTAAAATGCACAAGACATAAAGGCTTCTGCTATCGGTTGATAAGTCAAACTTGCCGAGAACCTAGACACCCGTTTGATTACATAGACTCATGCAGTAGCCTACTCTCGGTTACGGTCCTTACGGTCTCCTTGTGACAGCCTAGCCTAGCTACCATGTAGCAACATTCACTTCTCTAACATTTAACTTGACATACTAACTACCAAGATAACATGACGTGTATTTGTATGTGATGTACTGTACTTCCCCATCGATAATGTGTAAATTGCCGTGAACACAATCCTCTAAGATGCACCAGAAACAAGGCTCGGTTAATAACTCAAACTTGCCGAGAACCAAGACACCGCTTGATTACATTAGAGTCGGTTGCACGGTTACATTCGAGTCTAGCGGCCCGACCGGTTGCACGGTTACATTAGACTCGAGCGGGCCGACCGGTTGCACGGTTACATTAGAGTCTAGCGGCCGGCCGGTTGCACGGTTACATTAGACTTGAGCGGCCCGACCGGTTGCACGGTTACATTAGACTCGAGCGGGCCGACCAGTTGCACGGTTACATTAGACTCGAGCGGGCCGACCGGTTGCACGGTTACATTAGACTCGAGCGGCCCGACCGGTTGCACGGTTACATTAGACTCGAGCGGGCTGACCGGTTGCACGGTTACATAGCTCATTTCCTGATTGATTCTACCACCACCACTCCAGTCCAGTGGAGGCGCTAATGAGCTAGATTACAACACACACAGTAGCAGAAGAATACCAGCTACACAACGGCCGAATGAAGTAAAAGAAAAAAACAGGAGTGAGTCGGTTCATTGACGTATGGCACTCGATTCTCCCGGCTCAGTGACACGAGTCGGGTTAATTAACCGGCTCTTCGGTCAGTTCGTCAACACTACACTTGATTCCTCTACCTGTTCCACTGTTAAAGATAGCGGCGCAACTTGGTGGGCGTTATCCTGGTAATTTCTCTGCGTGAGAAATACAAGGTGTGGCGTGTGAGCGTGTGAACGGGTTGAAATGCGTGTGTCTCACGCCCAATGCGTGAGACTTGAGAGCCCTGAGACAGAGCACGGTCCAGACACAGGGGCAGGGCTAGAAGGGGGGCACGGGGTGGCACTGGCCCCCCCTGAAATATGATTGCCCCCCCCTCGGTGCCCCCCCAATCCATTGGGCTAAAGTGCTGTCAATCTGACAATTGTGATTTTCACTTGATCAGAGTACTGTCACAGGCTGCCTGTTCTGCAATTTTCCCAACCCCTGTCACATGATGACTATCCACAATTCTGATTTAATGAAACCATTTTTTTAAAGTGGCAGACTGAGCTTATAGATATGTGTATTGTATTTGGATATATATATATATATATATATATATATATATATCCAAATACCAAAAATATCCAAATACCAAAAAATGGTTTCATTAAATCAGAATTGTGGATATATATATACGAGTGAAATTAATAACAAATGTGATGTTTTATTTATCAGAAGTACATTGTGTTGGTCGTTCTATCCTATCCAATATTTCCTATATTTCTAGGCAGATTTTCTATGCTGTATTCTAATAAAATAAACCTACCCCTATATATGTATATGTATATGCAGAGTGTAGAATAAAATGTATAACCTACACACATAGTATATATAACAAAATAAAATATATATAATATTAAATATAAAGTAAACAGTGTGCAAGTAGCATAATAGTGCAATATTGTAATGTGTGAAGTAATAAGAGAGATTTATTTCGACTTGAATGATGCAAACCTATCCTCAAAACATTATGTCAACAAAGTCATGTGACTGACCTTAGGAGGCTTGGCCGCCGTCCATAAGAGCATCTACGTGGCCACGCCGCTTCCTCTTTGCTTTACTCGCCTCATCCGAGACGAGGTAAGTTGTGTAGTAAGACGCAAAATTTGGGGACTTTCGTAGGTGCTTTGTGTCCCTGAGGATTGTGTGTGGTGTTTTCCCTTTATTGCATTTCATAACAGAGAGTTGTAGCACCAGTTACTATGGCTTGTACTGTTTTTTCAGGTTGTTTTTTCTCTACAGGAGTAAAAACCTTTAATGGACTTTTTTCACAGCAGACATTTTGACTGGTTATAGTAGGAAAAGCATTTGACTATTGATTTGAGTTCATTCCCATTTGCTCGCTGTCTGCAGTGAGTGGGTTTCAGCATGGCACAGGATGGATGGCATGGATGTGGTTCTCCCTGCTGGGGTCGGGGCGGAGGGGCAGATCTGGCTTTGGCCCCTTCTCAGTCCCTCTCTCAGGGGCTAGATGAATGATTACTTAATGATTGTCCGCTACTAACAGGGTTAGCGAGTTGCATGCTCTATCCATTAGTGAGGAATGTTAGAGATGAAGGCTGAAAACACTGTTGTGTCTCTCTGGCCGAATCCCTCTTTTCTGCCTAAGGTGGTTAACCCTCAGACTGTTAACCAGGTGATTGAGATCAGCTCCTTTCAGCTTGATCCAGCTCTTCCACAGGGGGATGTGAGACTGCTTTCTTTATGTCCAGTGAGGGCACTAAGGGCTTATCTTGCACGCACTCAGGCTTTGAGAAGCTCTCACACCCAGCTCTTCATTTGTTTTGATGGCAAAAAGTTGAGGCTCCCTGTGTCTAAACAGACTTTATCCCACTGGATTGTGAACCCTGTTCACTGTTTTACACACAGCTGTGAATTGTTGTACAGTTTTATGTATTTTCAATTTCAATTCAATTTTCAATTTCAATTTTAATTATAGTATCAAATCATAACATAGGTTATCTCGAGACACTTTACAGATAGAGTAGGTCTAGACCACACTCTATAATTTACAAAGCAACCAACAATTCCAACAATTACAGTAATTCCCTCAAGAGCAAGCAGTGCGACAGTGGCGAGGAAAAACTCCCTCTTGGGAAGAAACCTCGGACAGACCCAGGCTCTTGGTAGGCGGTGTCTGACGGGCCGGTTGGGGGGTGTGATGAACAGTGGCGATAATAGTCACATTAATAATGGAACAATGACTGGATGTAGCGGGAAGCTGCAGGGTTCAGCAGGAAGCTGCAGGGTTCAGCAGGACGCAGCAGGGCACCGTTGAGCTCAGCAAGGAGTGCAGCAGGACCACGGCGACAGCTGGAACCAGGATCTTGGTGCCAACGTTCTCCAAGGAAATACGCTGGGGGAAAAAACATAAGGACTCCGGGGAAACTCCCCCAGAAGCTAGGATTAGTAACTAGCATTTCGGGACGGGATACACGCAAATAGTAATAGTAATAGTAATAGAGAGGTAGAGGAGAGAGCAGCTCAGTGTGTCAAAGGAAGGAAGTCCCCCCGGCAGTCTAGAACTATAACAGCGTAACTATAACAGCGTAACTAAGAGAGACAGGTCATAAGGAGAGGTAGCTTTTTTCGGGCTTAGAACTCTCCCCCCTGCCGGATCGGGCTTGGCTGGCCTGCCTCCCTCTACTTTGTTATGTATTATTAATCTAACAATTATGAAGAGAAGCAGTTGGGCCAGTTAGGTGAACACTGCAACTCCTCACTCCCTAACTATAAGCTTTGTCAAATAGAAGAGTTTTAAGTTCATTCTTGAAAGCGATTACAGTTTCTGCCCCCCGAACCCAGATCGGGAGCTGGTTCCATAGGAGAGGAGCCTGATAACTGAAGGCTCTGGCTCCCATTCTACTTTTAGAGACTCTAGGTACCACCAGTAACTCTGCATTCTGGGAGCGCAGTGCTCTAGTGGGACAATAGGGTATTAGGAGCTCTTCTAGATATGATGGTGCTAGACCATTTAGAGCTTTGTAGGTCAAGAGAAAGATTTTAAACTCAATCCTGTATTTTACAGGAAGCCAGTGCAAAGAAGCTAATACAGGAGAGATATGATCTCTTTTCTTAGTTCTTGTGAGAACACGCGCTGCAGCATTCTGGATCAGCTGGAGAGTCTTAAGGGACTTATTTGAGCAACCTGACAGTAGGGAATTACAATAGTCCAGCCTAGACGTAACAAATGCATGAACTAGTTTTTCAGCGTCGTTTTGAGACAGGATATTCCTAATT